>CAJNDV010007335.1:110793-131444 GCA_905221635.1 Symbiodinium sp. CCMP2456 | reverse complement strand
TAGCATTAGCAGTAGCAGTAGTAGTACTAGTAGTAGTAGTAGTAGTAGTAGTAGTAGTAGTAGTAGTAGTAGAGTTGAGTGGTTCAATGTATAATCTAATAGTATGTAGAAAAAATCGAATCAGAAGCTGTAGCCATGGCGGGTCCCTCGGCGCCTGCTCTTACCGTTTTGCTGGCGGGTACACAGACCGTCCAGCGAATCTGCTCTGTTTGAAGGGGCTCCCTCACTCACTAATATGCACTTTACTCAGCAAAGATTGCTACTGAGTTGCTTCCAAGGTTCAACAAAATCAGAAGGCAGGGCTGAACTCACGCCACAAGTTTTACAGGTGTAACGTTCCGCCTGAGCCCGCCTTTGCTTCCCAACCTGTTGTCATGGAACCGGGAAAGCAGCTCGAGGGACATCGCTGAAGCACCAGCTTTGACACTCGTCAACCGGGGCACTCGATCTCGGCACGCGCCGCGCGGCCACGATCGAAGGCCATATAGCAAAAAGTCTGGGACTCCGGAGGAACGTTCAGAGCGAGGTAAGAAGCTTGGTGCTTTCAGAGCTGAGGGTTCGGAGGCCCCTGCAAAGGCTCAGTGTTGCCAAGGTTCTACAGTATCAAAGTTTCAAGGACTACCATATACAAAACAATGATAATAATATTAATATCTTGCAACAACAGTACGACTTCTACAAAAAACACTGATAATGTAGAGATGCAGCTGCTGGGAAGGCTCAGGAAGGTCCTGAGGCTAAGTTGCAGCTCCAGGTACCTAGTATCGTAGCAAGCCCTACGTAAGCCGAAAGGCCATCAGGGATACAGGGACATAAAGTGGCTGTTGCACAGTCTCTGATATGCAAGGTGGCAGGAGGCTCGGGCAGTCAACAGATGACTCCTGGTGGTGCAGGCAAGAGACAAAGCATCAAGCAAACTGCAGGAAGCTTTTTGGGTCTACTTCTCGCGCATCGGTGCACATCACCGCGCAGCGACAGCGCAGTGTAGAGGTGTACGCCTCTTATTCGGTCATGCACCTGCTTGAGTGCACGTGGGTCTCGCCGCAGTGGCTACTGCATGCGATGGGGTTAAACGCCTGGCTAGAGGCTACAGGCTTCCAGGATACAGCATGCTGGACGGACAGCATCACCTCGAGGCTAATACTGTCTCGGTTCGTGACTGCTTCGTGCGTCTTGGAAGCATCCGGCACACTTGAAAAAATCGAAACCACTCCAATGCTTTAAGAAACAAGGGCCTCGTCAGTACTTTTGCTCAAGTCTGAAATATGCTGTTGATGCAAACAACAATCAGACATCGGAAAACACTGCAGGCAGCGAGGATCTTGATCCATCAGGCTTGCTGCAGTTTGCGTCCTGGCAATAGGACCGAATGTGGGTCCCCCGGAACAGGAGGCTGTTCGATCCAAAAACCTAGGCCCTAGACTGTTGTATGCCCTGTAAGAATTTAGACATGCTGTCGAAGAGCCCTGCAAACTCTGTAGGCAGACGTGCCTCCTGGTCCAGCACCACAGCTATATGGGCACATCACATGTGCGAGCTCTTGCGTTCGACAAGTCGAGCGTGTTGGAGTCTCGAGACTTCTTCAAACCCTACAAGCCGAAAGACCCTTTTCCCGTGCTGTGGGCACGACGCAGCCTTGAACAGTAAACCTTGTCGCTTTGCAAGGGCCTGTGTAATTTGCCCACGTGGAGGAAACTAGAAGAGCAGGGTGCTTCTGCAGCGATGTTGCTCCACATAAAAAACGGGCTTTAAAATTTAGCCAAGCGATGTGCAGCTAATGTGCAGGGCGAAACTGAAGATCTGGAGTGAGCTTGCGCTCAGCACTCGGTCGCCCCACCTTATCCAAGCTCTTTCACAGGGCTATTCCAGCTCCCTCTCGCACTCGATGAGACATGCGTGGCGATGCAAACTCAGCTGCTCAATCTGATACTCCGAGCTCGATACTCGTTTGTGACAACGAGGACTGCGGGACGACACCGAATTCACTGAGCCGCTCGCCAATGACGTATAACCAATCCCGAAAATTTGCAACAGGGACCTATCAGTCTTGGCTTCCCTTGTGTAGCCAAGGTGCCCGTAAGAACGGGCAGTGGTGATGTGTGTGCAGATTGAAGTACTTTTCGACGGTGACACGTTAGTTACCCTTCAAAGGTTTCAAGCTGTGACACCTGGGTGTCGTGATCGTGCGTGCATAGATACAAAAAGAGAGGGAGCGAGAGAGATAGAGAGAGCGAGAGAGACAGAGAAAGGGAGGGGGAGAGAGAGAGAGAGAGAGAGGCAGAGAGAGTCATGTAGAGTGTGCTCTAAAGACTTGGGAACAGATTATAAACAAACGTCTAAGAGTATATGCTATGCGCGCACAGCGTGTCTATGCATTCTGCCTTTAATGTATGAATATATCTGTAGATAAACACTATACACATGAATATATTATCCGCTTCACAGTTGCTTCCTGAGGCTCCCACCCACCTCGGCAGCCAGGAACTCGGCGACAACCTCAAAGGCCTTGCAAGAGGAGCTGAGCTCGGTCCATGCTCTGGCGGAAGCGCATCTGTGGATAATGTAAGTGGATGACCGTCCCTACGCACGGAACACAGGAGCAACAAGTTTCCGCACTGTCTCGGCAGTTGCAGCCTTCGCGATGCCGGTCGCATCTTTGTCCCCAAGGTGGACACCCTGGCCTGCGTGCTCGTCTCTGATTTCGGGAGGCTGCCAACCGGGTTGAAACTAAGGCACCATGATTTTTGCGCATTCAGGACAGCATCTCGTACAGTATCCCCCTGCCCTGCATATCATGAAGAAGAGTGAAGGGTGCAAACGAACAATCGACTGAAAGACTTACTCTCTTCGAGACTCCGCAGTTTCGGCTCCGTTAATGGACCAGCTGCCTGATCTTCAGCGAGATCTTGCCACCACAGGTGTCCAAGGCCCGAACACGCTTGCACTTTAGCCGCGTTAGCCCTCCAAAAACCACCAAAGGGCACAGTCTCGTCAACTCAAAAATGATTTTTCGGTGAGCGGGCGTTGAAGGTCGAGCCAAAGATTGATATTAGGGCTGGCACCTCCTTGCGATGTCACCTGCTTCACCCAGGATTGGATCACCTGCCCAGAGATTCGAAATTCAGAAAGCATCAGTCGACAGGGTAAAGCCGTCAACGGCTTTCTAGGAGTCAAAGGGCTTGAGGGATTCAATCGTCAAGGCTCTACGGATGCATCTTCCCAGACCAACAAGATACCCCTTCAGAATTCCAGCCGGAAGCCCAGCGTACACTTGAGAGCTTGGCATGAAATCACACACGCTCTGAGTATTGCCAGGAGGCTTCAGGAATCCTTTTCGGCACGTAAGCCCAGTATGACAAGTGTTCGTCGCAAGGCAAACACACACAAACACACGCGTATTTGTTGCTTATGTATGTACGACTTTGTTTGTGTTGTCATTCATGTTTATGTCTATGTGTATAAAACTGTGCTAACGTCTGACTCACGTAAGGGTGCTTCCATAGTCACTACTTCGGTAGCGCTGGCTTATACGTACCAGCCGTTGCTTAAACGAGTGCTGCGCCTTTGTTGCTTTCTTGATTTGGTGCTTCTGGGCACCACTATCCGTTATTGCCATCTTGCCACAGCAACAGTGGCTGCTTTAAGTTCAATGTTCTGAGTTTCAGATACTGATTACAACTGTCGGGCTGCCACCAATACCACTTGGTAGCCATGCTGCCTGTCAGAAGTCCATAGTCACTGGGTGATTCCTCTACGAGCATCTCATTCTGCTGGGAATTCTTGTCCATGAGGTCCAGTGGCCGCGACCCAACGCTAGAATCATTGTTGGAAATGCCTCGGGATTTCGTCCATGTGCAACTTGGCGCTTGAGCAATTCCGTTCGTGATAGCTTATGGCAGAGAGGATGCCTACTTGCAGTTGCTCTTCTTGTCCTAAGTCAAAACTGCTACTGTCAACACTGCAGGGGTAGCCCAAAGCCCTACGGCCAAAGCTCCGTCAAGCTAAAGCGAACCTGAACGTTCTCGGACTTGAGGGCCCCAACGGTGATCATCACCTCGCTCGGGTGCCGCCCGCGCTCTCGTTGGGATTTACAAACAGATTTGCAGGGTTGGAGGGGCTGCAAAGCTTAGAGGCCTCTGGTTGTATATCCCCTTGCCAAGGGGACATGGATTAATGCGATCCTGTCCAAAGATCTCTCGTCCTGCGGTTCAAAGTCAAAAAAGATCCTGTCCAACACGGAGTACATGTGGATCGTGGGAGGCTGCAGTCTGTTAGGTGAATTGAAAGGTATCTGTACTGCTTTTTGCTGCTTGTCCGATCGTCAGAACAAGCCATATCCCAGTCCTCTCACTTAAGGCTCTTCGAGCTTGATCGATGGGTTGGACTATGTTTGATTGATAGTGGAGGAGTTGAGGGGCACCAGTGCTCGGGCCTTTCAGTACCAGGGCAGCTTTGTACGGAGAAAAAAAAGTTGTGGATGTGACCTACCGTGCCAGCATGCGATCTCACAGGAGGGTGTGCCTGTGCTGAGTTACCCCCTGCTTCAAGCGACACGTCAAATTAAACAAGTTAACACCATCCACACCACATGAGGAAGTGGCTGTCACAGGCTCCAAAAGCCCAATTAATGTCTTTAATATTGTTCCGTATATACCCTGTACTAGCTGTGTATACTATACTATGTATAATATTGCAAACGGCCCCCAGAAGTTTGGCTGCCGGCCATGTTCAAGCCTGCTGGGGCGTTGCCACTTCCCTGGGGAAGAGCACGAAGGTTCAAGCTTGTGGCACCGTCTGCTCGCGCGGTATGAATTACTCCTGTACACAACCGTGAGAAGGACAGAAGTGCTTCGAGTTCCAAGGGGTCAAGAGATGGATGCGATTCCGGACGTCGCTCTGCTTCCAACTCGTACGTCCAGGGTCCCATGCCAGCATGTGGGAGACCAGCTGGCCGCGCTGATTCGGTCGGCCTGGGGCAAAGCAAAAGGGACAAGTGTGACGCAGGATGAGCTGGAGTTTGAATTCTGGCCAGAATTCTGGTATGCGAGGCCCATTCTGAGGTGTCGGCTGCTACCCAGATCGTCGCCATCTGTCAGGCAGACGAGCCAGCGTAAGGCCTGCATCACACGCTTTCCGATCGGCGGATTTCTGTTGCTTCTGCGGAAACTAGGCTAAACAGTGAAAGCTGGAATAGCCTACACCGCTTCCCGCATGCATCCGGAAGGCCATGCCAGGCGCGCGCAATTAGGTCAGCTGCTGGTCCAAACCAAAATCAACCCAGGTGCATGCCGTCAGCTACTGTCTCTCAAATCCTTGCCTCTGGAGGTACCAGGTTCGGCCTGGGGTCGCTCGTTCGTTGCTGAAAAGAAAACAACGACGGGGGCAGCCGAGTTTTCGCCGATGCAGCACCGAACCGACAACCGTGACTGAGAGACCGGAAAGAGTCACGGATGTCATTGGCATGTTGGCAATGCGCTGTCTGGGCTGTTGACTGTTAATGCCGCAGCACGGCATCGTCTGGTTGAAACCATCAGCACAAAAACAAAAACACAAGAACGACGTGCTACGCTTCTAAGCCTCCGGCTGCCCGAGCATCTTCAGGCACTCCAAGACCTGGCTCCAGGAAGGAGGCCCAAGCTGTTTGAGAGTTTCAGAAAAATCAAGGATGCTCCAGTTCTGATTTGTTTAGGACTTCATAACTTGTCGGCTGCCAGGCTCCGGTTTTCGTGGAGAATGAGAGTGCTTACACCGCACATTGTCCTCCGCGAGTTTTCGTTGGCTATTTTGCTGCTGTGGTCGAGATTTTGAAAGTGCTATCAGACCACCGACATGGGCACTATAGCCACTAGGCAGCATATGTTGCAGCTTCTTTCCGACATGTACATCGGTCACTGCTCAGCGCTGCCTGGGAGTCCCAGACCCTGCACAGCAGACTGTGTAAGTGCGTGCAGCTGGGCGGGAAGCTAGAAGGTGACTTCTCGACTGCACCATCAACAAGCCGCAAAGTCTTCTAAGAATAGATTCTAGGTGCGCATCTTCGAGGGCGAATCTAAGCTGGCGGCGTTGCTAGAATCTGCAATTTGTGGATGTGGCAGACGGATGACACGCCCACATCCCAACGCATAAAACATTAACTGCGAGCCCGCCCTGCAACTTTCGTTTCTCGTCGTGGAAAAAGCATGAGCATCATATGTGTGTAAACCCCCAGGTGATCACGATGGCAGACACAAGCACGGCTGCATGGCTGCATCGTAGAAGCACGTCCCTGAGGCACGGGAAGCTTTGCAGGCCTATTGTCTCAGGAGAAGTGGGGCATCCTTTCTGCACAGGCATATGACATTTTTACAGCTACAGGTCGGTCAAGAGATAGATTGTCATCATCATGTGTCAAAGTTGTGGCTGCATGGCTTTACTTTACTAAGTATCTTCATCTGACTCTAAACCAAGAGCTTTCCCATGGCAACTGGAAGGGGAGAACGCTAGGGAGCTTGTTCAGACATTCCGCCAAGCATTGGTGCTGAACTGCGAGGTCTGGATCTGTGACCGATGTAGAACACGACTCCAAGCCGGCAGAATGTAGATTGGGTTGCTTCGTGGAGACTTTATACGCCCAGACAGGTCGGGCTGCAGGAGCTGCATCTCTGGGATTCAGCCATGAACCTCCTCTGGCAGATGTCATCTGCTTTCCAGATTTGTGCTGGCATGGGGGTCTGTTGACGGTGCTTGCTTGACGTCCAAAGCCCGGGCACTCCTCCGCGTCTCTTATTCCTACTGCCAGCACCACCTAGACTCAAGGTGAAGAAAGACCAAGACCAGCCCATTCTGGCCTCCAGCCGTCGCCGGCTGCAAGCTCGCGATGCGTGTCTGAAGCATTCGTCCGCCCACCCTGCGCCGCGCAGTTTTTGGGAAGCAGGAGGCATCTCTCTGATGCCTAATGCATCAATCCGTCGTGGGCTAATTAGAACCTTTGAAGGCCCCAGTTGGCATTTGGGGTACAAGTCACAGGCAGGACCGAAACTACAGTTACCTGAAAGAATCAAGAGTTGCGGTTGGTACGATGTTTAACATGAGAAACCCGATGCACCCTGCGGCCAAGACGCCCTTTCGGAGTGGGCGAAATGATCGTTTGCACGGTAGGGCCGAAGCAAACCACGCCGACCTCGACGGCAAATGCTATGAGTACTGCTACTATGGCTCAGCATGTTGCAACAAAGGCAATATTCGACCATGCCGATAAGCAGTAATACACAGCACCGAACGGAAGTCTCTGTGTGTCAAGAAAAGACAACACGACTGGAGGTGATGTAGACACAAACATGTACCTGAATACATATACATATACATGTATGTCTATGTAGATATATTTGTATATTTATGTATAGGTAGCTGTATATACGTGTACTCGTATATTCATATTATATGCGTGTGTATGTATGTATGTATATATATATATATATATTCAGACACGGATGTGAGTGTGTAACGAGACAAACTCAAAGGGCTTGAGTTGAGAACTCCAGGCTCGTTGGATTTGGCGAGCAATCCAACAGCAGTCGGAGTCTCACGAAAAACCCAGCAGGAGTTGGGACAATGCAAACTAAATTTCCGCCAACCAGAAGTCATACCTGCAACAGTAACCGCAAGCACTGTTAATAGTCTTACAACATAACAGGTAACAAAAAGCATCAGCAGCAATAAACAAAAACTCCAGCCGGCAGAACATCTCAGGAGCACTACCATAATCATGAACATCGGGGAACACGGGCATCAGTACCGTAAAGTGTTGTCTGACTAGTGGTCAGCAACCCCACGGCCTGGCGACCCGAGCGATGAACCTCATGCTACGAATAATCCTAACAATAAGAAGCCAATCACTACCAGTAAGACCCAGGTTAGCATCCCCTAGGCACGAATGCCCTGCCCCTGCATGATAAGACCGGCGCTAAGTCAGTGTCTCGAACCTGATCACGCAGAATTCGGAGAATGCACCTCAGGCCAGCGAATGCAACACCAGAACTATAATGCGATCGCAGGTTCAGGTGGTGACTGGGGACAGCCTGCATACCTTGAGAATGTAGGGTCGAAACTTGCATCGAGAGTAGATCCCAGATTTTACATTTGAAGGTCTGCACTCAACGATGTTCATGTCACCTCATCGGTCCACAGGCACAGAGCCGAAAATCCCAAGAAGGTGTCTCGAATTTGATGTCAGGTGTGCGGATGCTCTACCCGATCGATCAAAAACTGCGTTGGCTACTAGAAGTGCCTTCCTCCTCACGTCACACGAATCGCTACCCACACATATTGCAAAGCCGATCCAGGAAGCAGACATGATTCGGTGCGAGGCTGGCGCTTCTCTTGGTTTAGACTTGTCGTGGCCGGCTCTGCGCAAGCTATACTGAAAACCTTCGCACATCTTCGCACATTCAAACACAGGGAATGCAAAGTTAATCTGCTGCCGCTGCTTGACAACAGCGCTCGTCAAGTTCATGACATGGTAACACACTGTGATACTCCGAGTCGTTCTCCACATCCTCGACCACAACCACACGCTCGCCCACCCTTCTCGTAAATGGCACCTCCTCCGTCTACCAGCATGGGATGCTCAGCTGCTGGCACATGCACCGGCAAGATAGACCAACGTCCCAGTCTGTCGCTGCTCGCCCCGAAAATCAAATCGCGAAGTTGCTTCGTCTCGCTAGTGCTGTCGAGTCGAGACTCCCGATCCGGATGCAAACTTCGTCTGGTACCTCTTCGTCCCACGATCAGGATGTAAACCACCAATAACCAGGGAGCCACCTTGCTTCACTTGCAGTGGCTGCGGAACCATTTCTGGAAGACGCGGCGGTGACCTAGCTTCTGGATGCCTCGGATGCTCACGACTTCAATACCGTCTACCTATCATGTAGCTACACAGCCTGTTGTTCATGATGTCCATATCACATAGTAACCGGGCAGATCTTGCTCACTTGCAAGCGTGGCACCGACGGCATCGAAAAAGCGATGATCCACCTGAGGAAGTGCCCGGATTCTAGAATTTGGGAAAACGAAGCTGCCAGGCTTCAACAAAACAAGCACATGTTGAACAAAACTAAACAGTACGTTCACACGTCTAACGGTCAGTGCACAGGCATCTGTCAGCTACAGATTGTGCCAGAAGACCAAAGTTACCGTGCCCTGCAGGTGTTTGCTGCTTCTTATTGTTTGATTGCCGAAATGGGAATCTGGCAGAGCCCGGGGCCTGTATACATATACATAAGTATGTATGTGTATACACATATACGTATATATATATATATATATATGTGTGTGTGTGTGTGTGTATGTATGCATGCATGCATGCATGCATGCATGTATGTATATAACCACCTGAAGACGACCACCAGCTGATCACCGTAGCGCAAACCCCGAACAGTTGGAAACCGGATTAAGGACAATTAGTGCTGGGATTACTCTTAAGGATGGAGACTATATGGTGTCCAACCTTTGGCGTTCTACTGTAGGATGCTGGTTTTCCAGTTGCTCTCATCTCTATTCATCTCTCAAACCATGAACCACAATGCTTCAAGGCATGCCTCCTACCAAGTCGGAGAGATTCGCACCAACTTTCAATAAGGCCGTGGTTGTGATGAAATCACTGCCACCTGACGTAAAGCCTGGAAGCCGGATCCATATTCAGAATCATGTAGGCGGCCTCACCCGCACGGACGAAGAGGCTCAAGATTTGCTCCAAAGAATCGAACCTTGGCCAGTGTGACAGTTGCTCTTCCTTGTTTGACGAGCCCAGACTGCCAGTCACGAGTCATGGAATCTGCCTAGCCATGTACACCTGGTTCTCACCACCACGTGCGGTCGAACACAGACTGCTGACAGTCCTTCAAAAACAATGCTGGATGGGCTTTCCGAAGGCCGGCGATTTTCTGCGTAGTGGAATGTATGTCTTCTGGACGCATGGGCTTCGCCCACAACTTACCACCCACAAACTGAACTCCATACTGCAAAACAAATCTGGAGGGGAGAAACACAGGATGTGTTAGATTAGCCTGTCGCCAACGATACCTTTCGAACCCTGCTGCTCAACAGCACTGCACATGGTCTCCGAGCCTGATCAAATCCCCAAGGCGATGCACAAGGCTGCATATGCCAAATTATAAGGCCTGGGCCCTATAAGCTCTAAACTCCAAGTGCTACAATAGACTTCCTCACGTGCCGAGTCAAGCCACTGGGATGTTAGGGCATCGTGGTACGGCAGGACGAACCTCACAATCTGGATTTTCTGGCGCTCTTGCGACTCGCCGGATGGGGCTGGGAGTGTTGCATCTTCCGAGAGCCAAACTCTAAGTCCAAGTCTGGGTTTGGGAAGCTAGAGATCTAGGTCTCGTCATGGTGGTCAGGGTCATAATAATTCAAAAACCAGCGAGCTAAGAGAGTCTGTTACAAACCTTGAGTTATATTAGGCTCCAGAGCGGCGGACTCACCATGCAGGGCCGACAGGTTAGTTTGTTGCCTCTGTTTTGCATCTCTCTTGGTTTTTCAAAGCTTAGGACTCTGTCCGTCTCTCTGTCCGAAAGCACAGGACTTGGATGCCTCTATGGCCCATCGAACTCCAATTCGAAACTCACTTACCCCAAACTTCTAAAAGATGTTTGGCATTCCCTGTAGACCTCTCCAGAAAGCCTCCAGAGACCCAGCATTCGATTGAGACCTTGAAGCCTAGGGACTGCCCTGAGCAAACTCCTGAAAAAAGGAAAAAGCACATGAGCCTTCGGTATTCCTGAAGATTTCTCGGTTTTAGAATACTACGGTACGGCGACTACAGTCACATGCCAATAAAAATGCAGCAGGTATGGTCCTTGCATATATACTGAAGTCTGGGACACCCATTTCCAGCAACTCGGAGACACGTCAAGATATTGTATTAGAAACCATCGACAACTTGCTCCGTACTCTGCCTGACAGTAGACAGCAGAATCTGTAGAAGATGAGTGAGAGAGAGAGAGAGAGAGAAAGAGAGAGAGAGAGAGAGAGACCATATTGCATGCTGCTCCATCTTCGTCCACGTGAGCGATTATTCACTCCGCCCTGGATGCCGGCCGGGCCACTGTGCATCCTCCATGGACTGGAGCCAGGCCCTTTTGCAGGACCACAGGTGATGTGTCGGTGCTCAAGAACATGCTTGATCAGGCATTTTTTGTGTGCCTGTGCACCATGCCCCAATCTGGTTTAGTCGATGCAGTCCACGAGAACAATGCCGTTATGGATTGGTGTCAGTGTAGTCCTACTATCGCACCTGCGGGAAAGGAGCTAGGTTTCAGTCCAACAGCTTTCCAGCAATGCAAACGAACTTGCCAAGCAGCTTGAAGCTGCCTGGCAGCGGCACGGAACAGCGCCCTCGCACGTCCTGGGTCGAGACTTCCCAACCGCCCTCTCCGAAAACACGCAAAAGCACGCTCTCGGCCTCCACTGTCTCTGCGGGGCGCGGCTCGGCGGCTGCGGAGGGTGCAGGCTCCTGTCATCTCGAGTGCCAGCTGCATTTCTGGAGCTTTGAAAGAGGCAGGGCTTCACTGTGGTGTGTGGGGCTTTGAGATGTGCCCTCAGACTGTCCCTGGGTTTCAGCGCTCACACTCAAGGTTCAGCATGTCCGTAACTGTCTGCAGGGGTTGTTCGCACCAAGACTCAGGACTCAGGGACGCCAAAGCTCGCAGAACAAGGTTTCCTGTCTACATCACACAAAACAGTAAAATCCCAAGTTACGGGAACCGTTGTCGACGTCGAGCATTCATAACCACGGGATACCATGGGCCAATGGGCCCTACATCGGCAACGCTTCCTAACCTCTCGTGCGATGGTGTCCAACAGAGAAAGGCCCCCGCACCTGGACTCTTGTATCTGGTTGGAAAGGCTGCGTCCGACCAATCGCTAGCAGTGAAGCATCGCCTCAGTTTCATGTTGGAATGCGGGATGAGTTTGGGACCAAGGTTTCTGTAAGATGTATGCATTTGGTTCTTGATTGGCAGGTTCGTTGACCTCGGCCGGCACGAGTGCATGTCAACCAAAACTTTGCAACTCATGCACAGCTTCTCTTCTCATGAAGATGTCTTTCTTGAGTTTAGGGTTCAAGGTGCCGTGAATCAAACAAGAGGACACGTGCAGTTAAGTCAAGCGAAGGGTTGTTATGAACACCGCGTTTAGACTCTGGAAGACTAAAGTCGCCGGCTTAGAGCCACCCTCAGCAACCCTGCATCTACCTGTCATGGCAGGCCTTAGTCGTGTCCAAGTTGCCCATCATGCGCCCAGTTCCTCCACCTTAATGAAAGCACTGGGTTGCATCAACAGCTGCAACCACCAGCATGATGATGATTGTATTGTCCTCAACATGACCGACTTCGCAGCGTAATGGCGGGTTCATCATAAGCACTAACCAGCGTCATGCTGCCCGTCAGCAGTATCATTACCGACGTGGGGCATTTGAGCATGCAAAGTCCAAGGGCCGTAAAACACCAGGATTCTGCCCTACTGTAATATTTCTGCTGTTTAGCCGGGGCAATGAGAACGTCCACGAAACATGAACCTGTTGAAGGAGCGTCAGAGGTCAATCAGGTAAAGACTCTAAGTCTAGAACATCCTAACCACCCAGCATCCTCGCCAGGGCGCTCTTGTAACGCTCCCTGTCTGCAACCTCGGCTGTTCCCCTTGCCCCGGTGGACTTTCTAAGTTTCGCTCGGGCTCCGAAAGTGCCCCGAGGCCACAAGTCCCAGAACATTCATGGCAGGGGGGCCCCTTTGCCCAAAAAACCACAACCAGCACAGCGAGAATATGCAAGAGCATCACCATCATCATCACCATGTCACCATCAACATCAGCGAATTTTACCAGTACCATGACAACAAATATCAGCACCGAGCCACCATGCACACTACCACCATCATCACCATCATCATCGCAATATTGTTAGCAATATACTATTATTCATCATCATCACCATCATCCTCATCATCACCAGCATCATCAGGCTGCCACGACTCCTGACCTAAGCATTCGCTTCGGGATCACCACCAGCAGCACCAGGACGGCCATCAAAAACCACCGACCGTCAACCTCGCACTTGCCACCAGCACGGCCAGTAACAGCAGGAGAAATAATATCAGGATCAGGATGAGAACCCGTAGCCCTCGCACCACAAGCAGCACTCACCAACCACCACCACCACCACCACCACCACCACCACCACCACCACCGCCACGATCAGCATCTCACCGCAAAAACCACCACAACCATCCAGTGTCCGTCAGCATCAACACTGCATCAACATTGTAATTACGACCACCACAATACTGTTCATCATCCTCATCGTCACCGACATTGGTGGCGGCGGCAGCGTCCTCACCATCGTCATGACAATACAGAACCCCCTTCCATTCCTCATGTCGAAAGATCGCAACTCGAGGTTCTAGTCTGGTATCAGTGGATCATCGCAAGCCGTCCGACCACCCACTTGCGAAGCTTAAAGAAGGTCCGAGGTTACTGCCATGCTGGAAGGATAGCCCTTCGGTTCACGAACCTCTGACTTCGCGACTCTGCCGTGCTCTGCCTCCGAGGTGCTCCCCAACCCTGGGCTGCGAGGGGACTTTCAAATGATCGGATCGAGCCCAGAAACCCAAGAAATACAAGAGTGATGCAGCAACAGGGGGTCAAATCTTAGGGTGCTTCTGGAATACCTCAATAGAAACTCGATGAAATTCGTATGGTTTCTGTGGAGTCGTCCACTTCGAGGCTGAAGATCTGTCCAGTAGTGGCCAACGACTCGTTTTTTGGAGGAATGCTTGCTAGTATGGGACTCTATAGCAAGGGCAACTTATGATACAACAACTATAGGCTGAGGACCCAACAAACCTTCCATGGCGTCGCCTTCTCGCTTCTCATGATCAAGCACTTCAAATCCAGATTTCTGTCCGATTTTTATGGCGACAAGCGTCAACACCACAGTTTCAACCTAGCAGAAACATATCTCATCTTCTGTGCCAAGCTGAGAAAAGCAAGCAGGCCATGACAACTTCAATCAAAGCCCAGGCGCAGACACCGGCCCAGGGGGTTTCGGAGCCCTCGGGCCCAAGGGACGTCTCGGCGCCGCGCCACTCAGCTCCAGAAGCTCTTGGAAGGGGAGCTCCCTGAAGCGGGGAAAAGAGGAAGAGATGGGAGGGGCAACTCAGGGTTGGAAGGGCTGATGAACCCCGAAGCCTGTCCACGTAGGGTAGCATCTGCTCCTGAGAGGGAGAACTTGCATGGTCGGAGTGGTTGCCCCCTCTGTCACACGGTGCTTCGCTTGAAGGCGGTTTTGTCGGTCAAGATCCAACCCACTGTACCGACTTTCCAAACTGAGCAGGATCTTGGCCCGACACACAGAACACTTGAAAGGGGCCGTCCTGTGCCACGAGCTCCGTCACCCACTGCGGCCAAGGCCTTCCACCATGGTCTGAACTGAAGCCAAACGAAAGGCGGCAGCAAGGCGGTCAGCAAACCCCGGCAGCGACCCAACCGCTTTTGGAGTCAACGCGAATCGGGGGAGTTTAGATGCTTCAAAGCATCGGCGGCACCAAGCCTGGCAGTCTGTAACATAGAGGCGCTGAGAGCCGCGGCTACGCACAACAGGATCCAATGCAAAATCAGTCTTTCAGCTGCGTGGTCTTATCCTGGGACTCTGGAGATGTCCATGGTCGAAGTCTGATTTGATGGAGACTCGGATTCTCAGCACGTCATGCATGTCCTTCAATGATCGCGCAGCTGATGTAACTCATGTACTGAAGCAACGCCAGCGCTTCAAATGCCAGCTCGGCTAATTGCCGGATGGGCGCATCAAGCTGATTGCGCCCACCATCAGACTTAAATTAAAGTCAGGCTCTGATTTTCAACCGTGGGCACTGCACGCGTCTGTCCCCGATCTCGTTGCAATCTTTGCCGTATGCAGCCCCTGGTCGTGAAAATGCGGAGCACGACCAATGCAAGTGGGGTCAGCCCTCCAGGCTGCTCCAACAAATATCCATCACAAAATTTCTCGGAAGGCACTGGAATATCATGTGCCCCAGGCCCTGCTGGACCCTGCAAACACTTCAGATCTTCTTCTAAACAGTCTTTACTGACTTGAAGGTGAAGGCTATGACAAGTACTAGTAGGTGGAAGACTGGGTCGCCAAGAGCAGTATGCAAGAGAGCATCGACCATCGTTCTGCTACCTGACAAAATACTACAGTAGCACTACAGATGTTGTTCAAAGCACGCTGGAAACGATGGCGAGTGCTACAACTTCGTCCGTGCCCGAATGGACTGCCCGGTTTCAGTGAGATGTTACCGGATGTGCCCAACAGAACCAATGCACATCCTGATCTAAGAGCAATCGGGATCCAACCATAAGCACGGCACAAAAACTCAAGATCACGCCTTGCCATTAAGGTTGCCATTGGCAACAGCAAGGTATGCTTGCCAGCCATCTTGCTCTAGTCGTCGGCGTTTCTTCTCCACGGTCGCGGCTTCGGCGGCCATATATTTGGCCATCTTCTGCCTCTGTCCCGGGTTGGCGGCCCCCAGGATGCGAACAGCGAGAAGTCCAGCGTTGGCCGCGTTGCCGATGGCCACTGTGGCCACGGGGATACCTTTCGGCATCTGCACGATGGACAAAAGCGAGTCATTGCCGCTCAAAGTGGAGGACTTCACAGGAACACCGATCACTGGCAATGGCGTCAGTGCTGCCACCATGCCGGGGAGGTGCGCTGCACCGCCGGCTCCTGCGATGATCACATTAATGCCTCGGGCCTCTGCCGTGGTTGCGTACTCATACATGTACTCTGGTGTACGATGAGCGGAGACAACACTGATTTCGTAAGGGATGCCGAAGTCGTCGAGCACCTGAGCTGCATCCTTCATTGTGGGAAGGTCGCTGTCGCTGCCCATGATGATCCCAACGCTAGGTGAAGGCTTGGTCGGAACATCGTGCTTGTTGGCTGCGTCATCACCATCCACGGCTGTCAGGACAGGGCGAATTTCTTCTAACGCAGCGGCCGGGGTAAAGCCGGTCACAGTGATGTGACCCATCTTCCGGCCTTTGACGCAGCCCTCCTTGCCGTACCAGTGGATACCAGCATCCGGCACCAAAAGAGCACGTCGGAGTGGAGCCATGGTCTTCGTCACCATTTCTGGCGTTTCACCCTGTCCAAGGATGTTCACCATCATGGCACCACCGACTCGGAGCTGGCAGTCACCCAAAGGGAGGCCAAGCACACAACGCAGGTGCTGCTCGAACTGATCCACACCACAAGCTTCGATGGTGTAGTGGCCAGTATTGTGCGGTCGTGGAGCGATCTCATTCAGGAGCACGGACCCATCGTGGAGGAGGAACATCTCCACACCGAAGATACCGCGAGCGTCACCGAAGCTCTTGATGGCGTCGGTGGCAACCTTCTGGGCTAGCTCCTGCTGCTTCTGCGTGACTCCCACGGGTGGTGTGAGGCAGGTGAAGCAAACGCTGTCGCGCTGCACAGTATGCACCACTGGGTAGGTGTGCATGGTAACGTTCATGGTCTCGTCCACTCCACGGGCAACCATCACCGCCAGCTCCATCTTGAATGGAGCCCACTTCTCCACGTACAACTTCTTGCCGGCCTTGCCGCCAAGCTTCTCGAAGGCCGCCGTGATGCCCTGTGCATTAGGCACGACAGCATTGCCCTTGCCGTCGTAGGCGCCGTATCGGCTCTTCAGCATCATGGGGTAGCCGAATCGCTCGCCGATGCTATGCAAGTCAGCTTCAGACTCCACCTTTTCGAAGTCGGGCAAAGGCACACCATGCTTTTGAAGGTGGACCTTCTGGACGTACTTGTCCTGGATCAGCTTCACCACGAAGGGAAGTGGCTGAACGGGGACGCCTGCTTGGTGAAGCTCCTCGAGCACCTCCGCATTGACGTGCTCCACCTCCAAAGTGAGGATGTCACACTTCTTGGCCAACTCTCGGACCGAGTCGGCATCCTGGAAGCTGCCTTTCACCGACATCTCGGCCACCTGTCCGGCAGGCGACTTCTCCCCAAGCGGGTCCAAGACGCACATCTTCACTCCAAGGCGATGACCCGCATAGACCATCATTCGGCCTAGCTGGCCTCCACCAAGGCAGCCCACGGTGCGCTTGTCCATGGCGAGAAGGATTCGAGGGACGGCTGGTAAATGGTAAGGAATGGCTTATGGCCTAAATGGCTTCAGGACTTCAGGTTTCAAAGCTGGGAAGACTCGCTCCGACATCTTCACCGGCTGTAGGACTGTACGACTTTACCGGCTGTACCAGTTCCGTCCCGCAGTGCCTTGGCGCAGGCTTCGGAGGCCGAGGGGGTGCCGGGCCAAGAGATCCCTGCCAGGGCTCAGCGAAGATGCCTCGCAGTTTCCAGGCAGCTGTTTTCTTCACATATTGAAATGGAAAGGGGGAACTTCATGATCGGGCAAACGAGCCGGCTCCGAATTTCAATTGCCTTCGATGGCCAGCCGAGATTCCGTACTTGTGATAGTGCTTCTTCACGTACCTGCGAGTCTCTCCGGGCAACTCTGGGATTCGACTCTGAACTTCTCTGAACCTGAACTTTCCATCCGCACTGGAACGAGCGCAAGCTTCGGAAGCCGCCGTGTCAGCGGACCGAAGCCCACAAAACGAAAGGGCACCAGCTAAGACACCAGCCAAGACGCAGCACAGGCCAGCTAAGCTGATGATAATGTGTATATATAAAGACTGTATAGATGTATATATTAATGATATGGATACATGCATTTCGACTATTAAACCTTTGTGCGACCAAGGCTCTGCGAAAAAGCTGCCCAGTCCGCAACCAGAACTTGCTCTTCCTCCTCGGTACGCAACTCACGTCGTGGCAAATCGCTCAATGGTTTAGGAGCTCTAAGGTTAGAGGGCCAGGCTTTGAAAACACTTAGGAAGCAGTTGCTTCAAAAGACAACAGCCAGTTCAAGAGCAGGGTGCCTGCAAGCTCGCAATGCACAGTTTGCTACGCCATGACGTGTCTATACATACATACATACATATATATATATATATATGCAACATGCTTTGGCTGACATTGATGTGGAACTCATGCACACCAACATCACATATATATATATATATACAGCGAAATGTATAAGCACACGAACACATCTGCCATTATGTGGACAGGGTGCTGATCGTCTCCGCATCTGGTCGGTTTGCCTTCAAACTGGTCTCAGCGAGCAGCTCTTTGTTTTTTCTCTTGATGCTTCTGGGATTACAACATCCTACGAAGCATCCGCCGAGCCTGAAAAACCCGAAAGTGTCTCGAGGAGAAGCCCCCCGGATTTGTCAGCAAGCTTTCTCTCTGCAAAGAAGAACATGCATTGTTGTGAGTACCCGCTTTGGCTGCCGGAAAACTTCCGGGGCTTCTGAAGCCAGGCAACCAAGCCAGCCGTTTGAGTTCTTCGGGAGCCGGCGGCGCTTCTGTCGGATGTCCTGAGCTCAGCGGCCACTACACTTTCGGGCTTGGGGACTCTAGACAGCACAAGGCAGCCTGCAGAGTGTAGTAAGATGTGATGATCGTCGACGTCCAAGAATTCCAGCTCCGTTAAATCTAGCAATACATCGGTGCAGCATGCCCCGAAGACACAGGACGCAGATTTCGAGTGAAGAGCCTTCTATTCAGGACCTGATTCTTTGGGCAACGGAAGTGGGCTGCGGGGATCAGAAGCGAACATTGTGAACGTGATGACTCTTCCGGAGATCCAGCCCTGCACTACAAAGAGCGCGAGAGACAAAGAGAGAGAGAGGGACACAGCGACAGAAAGAGAACGATTGAGGCATGAGGAGATAAACGAACGCGCAGTGTGCAATCGCGCGGTCGTGGTGACAGAGAACAAAGCTCACAGGTGGCGGACACAATGAAGACGCCACATGATGGCGAAAAGGAACGTTAGCTACATCACTGGTGGAAGCAGCAGAAAGCGCTCAAAATGGGTTGGCACCTGGTGCGTGTTCCTTTATTGGGAACTTCGAATCTCAGAACCTTATGTCTGAAGTCTCTGCAGAAACATTCCTGTTTTTCTATAGTACTTAATTCCTGTGCCCTGCCTGGCATCTTTGCCGGCCACCGATTCGGAAAGTCCTGACCGAAAGGCGCACGCACAAGGCAACAGCGCAGCCCAAACATCTGCTCCTGTAGGCCAGCAGCTACGACAACCACCAGGATCAAACGTAGCAATAACAATGAACATTAACCAGGCATTCGTATTGGGCATCAGGCTCTAAGACACCAAGCGTCGTTGTCAGACGTGGTGTCGAGGTACCAGTTGTCTGCATCATCGAACTCGACGAGGTATTGCAAGGCACGGGCAGGTCCATCAAGCGAGAACCTGGGGCCAGAGGCTCACCAACTCTCGTTGAACACACGCTCCAAAAAAAAATTGTGGGCCTCTTTGCAAAAGCGAGTGTGGGGTTAGCACCAGGCCGACGATCGCGTGTTGGCTTTGTGCGGAGCTTCGTCTTCGGCTGGGACGACCCTTCCGGGCGGAAGGACCACGTCGATGTGTGTACATGATGCAGGGAACAAGTAGGATATGCGAGAACACTACAGTATCTGCTTGAGGGTTGCAAAGGGCGCTGTCAATGCTTGCGGCAGAAAGTCCGAGCATCATAACCGAATTATCGCAACAGTCGACATTACCATCATACACACTGCCATAATTCGTAATCAGCACCACTGTCACCAGCATCGGCGGTGAGAGCAGCAACCCGGCTATGATTATGCTGACTGTCATGCACACGACCATCACCATGAAGAGTGTCATCATCGCCTGTCTATGCCTGTCTCGATTTGCTTCATCGCGGCCCGTGTCTGCAAAATCCTCATGGTAATCCTCCCCCTCGTCATCATCATCATCATCATCATCATCGTCATCACCATCCTTTCATCATCATGATCATCATCATCATCACCCTCACAGTCGACGTCATCACCAACACCATGGTGGTCACACTGGCCAGAAAGAAAGCATCGCGTCTAGATTTGACAAGACACACATCACCAGAGCTCAGCTGGTAGGCGACACCGGGCTCCTGCCGTCTTTCTACCAGATGTAAAATGTTCAACGTCGGAGCTCTCATGAAGTGGGTGCCCCTGCCCATGATCATCAAAGCTCTACCGTGCCCAATAAGCAGCGTGCTCCAGCATCGTGTCTCCCACGTTGGTCGGCCGCCGTGTCGAGACACCCTCGACGAACCAGTGGCGGCCCTCCTGGAAAACACTTGCGTCTGTGGATTTTGAAGAAGTCGGAACTTCCATGCTTGAGGTCTTCCAGTTTTTCTGGGCTTCCCAGGGTCGCATGCTGTGTCTACTTGCCGTGGTCTCTCGTCCTATCGGGTTTCGATCTTCCTCAAGTGACGCGACGGAAACTCTAAAAAGCGGTGCTGCATGCAAGACAACCATCCTGAACTTTCAAGTCTGGGCGGAACATTCTCGGTGCTGGATGTAAGGGCTTGGGGCAGTCCTTGAACACCATGCAATGCCGTGGCGCAACCCGCGAGTCGTCGACCTGGCATGGTTTTTGCTCACGGCGTCAAGCGTGACCGCGGGGTTTGGGCAGGTTTTTCCAGGTTTCTAGGGC
>CAJNDV010007335.1:94322-110693 GCA_905221635.1 Symbiodinium sp. CCMP2456 | reverse complement strand
GTTTCCCCAAACACGGTGCAAACCCTCAATCCGCAAAAACCCCGCGGTCACGGCTGACGCCGTGACCTAGTTTTTGGATGCATGTCGAAACATCGAGCTGAAGATGAGCAGATTTCAGTCAGGGGCAATTGCAGCAGCTCGCAGAGCGTGAGGATAGCATCAACAGCCAACCAGGCACAAAGCAGTTGTGACTGGTTCGGACAGTGGACGCGTAACATGAATTCCAAAGCCGCCTGAAACTAGCGACCAAGCACCTAGCGGTTCAAATTGGAGTCATGCTCTCCTCCTTGACAGACTTTCGGCTGAGACCAGAAATCCGCATATTTGATGCTTCCAGCTTAACTTCATTGCCCCTTTTTGTTTTACATCAGGCTTGCATGTCGCGCCTGGCTATGTTGAAGGCCCTGAGAGAGCGCAACTGCTGGCGACCCCTTACAGCCCCCTTCGAAGGAGAGCAAGCATCTTAGAGCTTCATTGCCCCTTAAAGTCCGAATGTCTGCAACATCTCTCAGGCGCAGGCCCTGATATGTGCATCCTCGTGTGTTCCAATAGAAATGCGCGGAGGAGGGCCGTTCCGGGTCTTCTCATGTCCCTCCTGGTACCTTGGCTTGGCGGCTTTAGAAAGCAAGGACTCCTTAAAACGACGTTGCAAAGAACTCTTGCACCTGAACACGGGGCAACCATCCAATACCTTACCGACCATGACCCACATGGGAGAAGAACCCGCGCAAGCCGATTGTTTACCCAATCCCTTCAGGACACAAACGGAGCCATCCCGAGATGCAGCTTCATGTCAGCTTAACGGAGACTACACAGAATGGTTTCTGTCAGTGGATTTCGCAATTAGCCACTCGTACTGCTTTGTCCCCTGCCCAACGGGTATTGACAGTATTGACTCTTTGAGAGTATCGAAATTGTTAAGAAATGCCGGGCCGCCAGTACTCTGGTAGCCCATGGGTAGTCGCTCGAATCCACGATCCCTAGCAGCGAAAATGTTCGGACTGCTTGCTTCAGCGTGGGTTGTCGATCTGCTCCTACATGTACGCATCGAATTTTGTTGGGGGTCATAGCAGGCGCCTTTGCGAACAAAGAAGAGCACGAAACTGCGGGGCACAAGGAATTCTGCAATGGAAAAGCTAAGACCATCCTCGCCACAGGCATTGCCACCTTTCAAGGCTCTTGGATTGACAAACTATGACCGGCTCGGCTACCGACGGTGCCCCCTTCTGATTCCTTCCGGCATATGCCTTCTTCCTCCTTTCACAGCATCAACGGACACTGCCGCTCCTAACAATGCAGCATTTGGCACAAAGCCCTGGATAAGGGTCCCTAGGGCTGATTGCAAAATTATGCTTCGGGTGCGGCCTCGTGCGAAGGAAACCCTGGCTTCTCGCACCAGTCTGCGGAGCTCTCCGCCGTCGGTGCCATGTCAGGTGGCCGCAGGCGCATGTCTTCATGTGCTCTCCAGGCATTGGGGTTGCAGAGCTTTGGTGATGTATCACTGCATCCTTCTAGGCTTGCCAGCTTGTCTTCAAGCTAAGTTATTTAAGGTCCCGCCTGTGGGAGCGCAAAGTGCAAGGTCCGGCTCGGAAGTCGCGACGGCTTGCGCGGGTTTCTCTGCGCATTTAGCTGCGGACCGACGTCACCGTCAATCCTCGCCACAGACTCCTCATTTTGGCATACACTCTGCCATGAACACGATAAGACTTTTGACAGTGACATCATGAGCATCGTGACGGCCAGTGCCATCGCCATCGTCATCAGAATCGTCATCATCCTCATCTTCATCATCATCATCAGGCGAAGCAACACATCCTCCCTCCACGAAGCAGGACGGACTGTGGGCGGCACTGGACGCAAGTCTGAAATCGATTGTACTGCGTCCTGGTCGCAGCTCTTCGTCTACGGGGCAGAACCCATCAAATCTTCCAGGGGGTGCATAGGCTAGTCGCTGGATTGTGGCTGAAATGCCGTCAGCATCCTGTGTCTAGTCATATGGAGTTTAGTCCGGCCAGGAGCTTCGAGATCATGCAATGGGTTAGCTGAAAGATTCGCTTGAGCCGTTTCTTTGTTTCCTAGTCGAACTACATAGCTGCAACGATAGAAACCCGCCGACCCGTCCTGGTGTCGTTGGACTTCATGGATGCGCTCCAGTCCAAGCAGAATATCACGACCTTCGGCTCTGTAAGTCCCTATTGCTTTTCTCTTTCCTGCATCCGGCAGCTCGTCTTGCATACCCTAGAGTGAGCTGACTCTCTCGCTCTTGCTGTTGCTGCCTCTCTCTCTCTCTCTTTCTGTCCCTCCCTCCCTCGGGCTTCAAGCTCACCCGAGCCCTTGTGTTCGGGAGTAGGGCAGTAAGTGTGGTCACCTGAACACGGCCAAAGCCCTGAACTTTACGGTGGCGTACTGTCACTGATCACACTCTCGAAGACATCGGCTTCAGATCCGCGATACTTTCCGTGAGCTGATACACTAAACATACTGGGGATTTTTCTCCTCGATATGTTTCGAGCATAATGGTTCGACTGAAAAAGCGTGGAAGCATCATATTCCTCGAACCCCTCCTCTTACAAGTCAAGCCTGACTTTACACATCAAGTGTCAGTATCACTGGGGAAACTATCGAAGCATTGTTGTATAAAGACCAAACGTGTTGACGATGCAGCAGCAGTTGGAGAAAAACGACGTTCACACGGAAGTACTAGGAGCTGAGCTTCCCTTGTTCGAGGGTGAATTGGTTGAATCCTAGACAAGAGTGTGAGTCATACCTACGAGTGACACGACAGTAGAAGGCAAGGACAGAACAACGCGCACTGCGCGGGAGCCGTGCCATCCTCCCTTGGTTTTTTCAGGGTCACTGCGAACAAAATGCTAAGAGCTCGATGCAAGTTTCAGCGATCATGGTGACTTGCCGAACTTCGTTCTGGTTCATTTCAAACGGACCGCATTGAAACACACATGCGCTTGTTTTTTGTTTTCTCTCTCTCTCTCTCTCTGTCGCTGGTTTGTGCAGGTAGTCTCCAGGCTTCAGGGGGACCCGGGTCTAAAGACTGCGCTTCGATACTCAGATACTCCTTCGGCCAGATTCTAGATCGAAGTCCTGAACGCCGAAATCCCGGTCCCCAATCGTGCAGCTCTATTTGAACCCTCCGTGACCTGCACCCAGATCATCTCCAACCATGCC
Source organism: Symbiodinium sp. CCMP2456 (assembly GCA_905221635.1). Lineage (NCBI taxonomy): Eukaryota > Dinophyceae > Suessiales > Symbiodiniaceae > Symbiodinium > Symbiodinium sp. CCMP2456. Next base: position 107,510 of record CAJNDV010007335.1, on the reverse strand, counting down.
CGGACTTTATAGCTTCTCAAGTAGGTGTATTTACAAGCCCAAACTACCTTGCTAGACCATAAAGCGCTAAGCACTGAATCCTCTCTTATTTGAATGCAAGCTTTCCCTCGCATGCCTTAGGGCCGCCTCCGCCGCTGACCTTGGGCAGACTCCAGTTCTCAGAACTGCGGGAAGAGTTGGTTGAAAGGTTTCGGTAGTTGAGATCACCATGCCAAGGAATGTTGCTGCTTCTTGTATTCTGTATCGATCTTGCTCTGGGCTCTTCATGGTATTATTGTGAAGGCTGCGCTTGGTGGTTCTTTCGTAGCTAAGTTGAGGAAAAACGTCTTAAAGCTTACTGTAAGGCTTAAGAAAGGTTATGGCCTAGAAGAAGGCAGTCAAAGGTCATCTAAATGCCGGCTCTAAACAACAAGAGCTGAACATCTTGGCCTACTATACAAAACGTAATGAGTCATAAAGGATCACTCATTTTTCATTAATAAGAGCAGGTGACTCTAGCAGCAGTCTTGTCAATGTCATATTACGTGGTCTGGCTTTTTGGGAGCTTCCGGGCCCGATCCAGGGTCGAGCGCCTGAGGTCTCGATTGCTGCAGGGAAGGACATCCATACAGTAATTCAGAGCCTTTGCATCTGGGCCAGGCTTCCAAACCAAGGGCTTCCACCGACCAGAGCCGCTCAAAGCCCGCGAATCAGGAAAACGACGCCAAGATGACGAGGGGCCACGTTCACTGCGGCGCCAGGCCTCGAAGGAAGGTTATTCACGCAGGAATACATATCGTATGAACGTGCTTGTCGCGTGGCGGCTTTGACGACGATGAGACTGCCGCCGCTTTTGGGGGGGCAAGGTCTAAGATTCCGTTCCCTGTGCTACTCAGCCCGGGAAATCAGTTGTCTGGGTCAAAAAAGGAACTTTGCATATGGCCTCTCAACACTCACAAACAAACATCAGCATCAAACCACGCTCGATTCGAAAGGTTTCGCGAAGCTCCCTGGTCTTCGGCTAAGCGCACATGTCAAAATCCTTGTTCAAGTCTCCGGTCCAGTCCTATAAGCCCTTGCCAGTAGCTTCGTCAGCCGCAACCAGTCACACAAACTTGAGGCAACTTGGATAGCTCCCGAGCCGTGCAAAGCCCCCGACGCATGCACCGGCAGCATCGCCGAGCCGCCAGCGGGAGGCTGGGCGGGCGATGCGATCTCTCTTTGGAGCCCTTTCTGAGTCCGTGTGCGAACACCGATGCAAGCACACTGTGCAACCACTTTGAGCGTCGGGGTGCTTGTCTTGGCGAATAAGGGTTGCCGATATGCGAAAGAAGAGATGGGCAGACTTTTTGGATCTTCGTGGGGAAGATACCACCATAGTCCCAAACGGGGGAAGTTCTAGCTGATCTCTGAACCCCCTCACACCCTAACTCCTGCGGACAGCCCAGAAGACCCGACTGCCCAATCTCAACCCCTATAAGGATTTTATCAAATTCAGTCGATGGATTCAACATGCTACAAAGAGCAACACACCTGCGACGCCACAACCATGTTCCAACAGTATTATCAGTATGCTAGGTCGTCGAGACGTGACTGTGCAGATACAACTACTGTGACGATTCAGCTCGAACCATGGCTGAGACTGGCACTGCTTCCGGTCGTCCCAGATCGCGGGCTTCGCTCGGGACCTATTCTGTGTGCGAACTTCCGTGCCCAAGGGATGTGCAGCTTTGTGAGGCATGCACCTACGGCTTGATGCCTCAAACACCGTAATTAAAGAAGGAGTATTCTGGGCAAATACAGACGGCAATGTTTGCCTTGAGGGAGAGTAATTCGATAGAGACACTCTCTCATATTGGCAACAGCGGTGACTGCTTTGATGGCGTATCCCTTTAGCGGAGTGCTTTCCGGGCTCAGCCATGCGATTCAACATCCAGTGCATCCTTCCCAGGACCCGAGCACCCCGGACAAAAACACTCTACAAAATGAGAGAAGTAGCTTCAACAGGCAGAAAGCCCTGACTTCGCCTCCTTTGGGTCGACGGAGGGAAGCCGGGCAAAGGCCTCAGACTTACTCACAAAATGAATGGGGTGCTTCAAAGATGCTCTCTGGATACACTACCAGAACAGAGGGCCCCGCCACCCAGAGCTGAAGGGGTAAAGTTGACAGCTTGTACAGCCAAGGTTCTGTTGAGACCATCCAAACACCCATCTCATAGGCCTAAACCCGAAGGCAGGTGTGCATTAAATAGCGATGATGTGCCTACATCTGCCGAGCCTGCTGATTGCACAGGCTGGTCGCACTAAAACTTAATTTCACTGAAGCTTCGGTCTGGATGAGGATATTCCAAGGGAAGCTGACATCGGCTAGTGTGCTGTTCACAGCAGGGTTGCAGTCGTTTCCGTTTCTGGGGGCGACTGTTGCGAGCAGGAGACGTGGAATCCCGAAAAGCTACAATGGTGACTGAGATCTTCGCCTCATCAATCTCGCGGACGCTCATCCTGAGTTGAACTTCTAAACGACATGTGGCGTCAGCCTGTATTACGGGTTAATTTGGATGTCTGGGTCCCTGCAGCCTGCACTTGAAGTCTGCAGCCCATGGGATGTCCATGGGCTTGTTACTCTTACTAGAATTTCTCTTCCATATCTTCGTCATAGGTACGACTAGAGGTCTTCGAGGCAACCTCCTTTGTGCGACCGAGTCACCACCGCAGTCTTTGACCTTGCCAACTGCGCGAAAACACTAGCAACATTACACAACTGACTTTGCCCAGTTCAGGCCTCCTCCGCAGCGTCCTCACGTCCAAACACAATCAAACCAAAACCACTTCTGCAAGCACCATCCGTTGATGTAGCGGAGCCGCAACGTTCCCGCAAACTGAACGGACACAGGGAAACCAAGTCAACTTGTTCTTGTGTTGGATTCCCTCCCCCTACACCGAAGATCGCTTGCGCAAATCCGACGAGGTGCACTTTTCATGCACCGCGAAAACTTTCCTTGAACCTCACGACTCTGGGCAGATGAACTGCTTGTATGGCAAGCTGCCCTACAAGCTACAATGTACAAGCCAGTACATAGACCGACCATGTATTACTACGTTGCGCACAGCTGCTTCCTGTTGGACTAATTTACAGGTACTGTTTGGAAGTATAATTAGTGCTGGAGGCAGAAGCTCGGTGCCGTGCACACATCCACCAGTCGCTCGCGGGCTTGCCGGTCCCTGACGTTATCTAGGAGTTGAAGGGGCTGCTGCAAGGTGCCACTGCCATGCACCCAGAACCCCAAATGAGATCAGCGTATTGAAATAATGACTTGAAGCACCTTCTGTGCTTGTTCTCCGGCTTGACATGGGAGGGCTTGCTGCTTCTGTTTTGGATCACAACGTGCCGTCTGGGGAATAACGGAATAACTAATTCTCAAGCCCTGTCAAGCCAGCGGCCCGAGCCCTAGCAGCTCCTGGAACAGAAGCCCAGTCTAAATCTGAACTCTGTAGCATCCGTCCCCTATGCGGCCACATCACTAAGTTATACTAAGTTGAGACGTCAGTAGATTCAATGCCGAAGCACAGTCATGCTAAGGCAAGTTGCAGCAATTGTGCGACCGGTTGTTTCCCAAAGCATTCGTCCTCTCTAGATGACCGTAGAATTACGTTTTACTATGACTAAGATCGCAAATGTCCAAAATCCCAGACATTGCTTTACCCTCCCGGCTTCAGCAGCTCGCTGCGCTTGCCGAAGACCTCTTCGCAAAGCTCGTTGACGCCTGGGGTCCGTGTAAACTCTCGAAGGCACCAGGCTGGATTTTCTTCAGCGCATGGGGCTTGGGACTCGGGGTTCTGGGATCTCAAGTTTGCAAGGGACTTTCGCTGTCATGTTGATGGTGACCTGGCGTTCGAAACTGGGATGCTCGGTTTATCTCAGACGCATCGCACCTCCTCAGATTGTATATGGCTTATATGGCAATTAGGGGGTACGGATGTTGGAGGGCCTCTTAAAAAGGTTGCACGTTGCCGGTGCCCTAGGCCCTTAGGGCTTGGAAGACCGTCCTTACAGAGTGCTCCACAAACACCCAGCCGCCGAGGTCCACACGCACGCCACAGTTGTACAAGGCTGCTGAGCCTTTCATGCCCATGTCTGCGTTCGGGGTAAGCCAAGAAGCAGGTGAATAATCACTAGGCCACTAGGCATGATTGCCTCGTCTCGGCTACAACATGCTACAGCATCACTTGTCTGAATCTTTTTGGTAGCAGAAGCATCTCAAGCCCCATGTCTGAGTGTCCATCAACTCGAAGCAAGTATTCGCAATAAGCCCCATGCACGGCCGACAAACAGTGGATCTGCACCTCGAGATGAACCTTGTAACCTACGGATATACTACGTATTACGAACTAAACATTATCCGAACGTAGAACTGTGCACACTCACACGTAGACCAAGGCACACTAGGAGCCGGCCGAACCGAAAACAGCACAGGATTCTTCAGTTCGGGCATCTGTGGAACGGTCCAACTTCGGGGCCTGCGGTCTCTGTTGTCGCAAGGGGCTTGTACCCACTCCAAATTCTGAGTCAAGCCAATGCCGGAGCACCACGAAACCCCATTAAACTGTTTTGCTGAGGGCTTACCGGCTTACATTGTATTTTTCTTACATGGGCTTCAGGTTCAGGCCGTTCGCCTTTGATTCGCTCGGCCGTCTCACGATCGCCCCAGCTCAAGACCATCTGACCACGATGGGGCTTTGGTTCGCAGATCGGGTTCGGGAGCTTTCGCCGCACGGCTGGTGGATTTGGGTTTGCAATATCGGACATGACGAACATCTCGTCTTGGGAGCTGGAGGAGTAGGGCTTCAAGGCTTCTTAAAACGTGCTTCACCATATTCATCTCGATTCTGAAAACCTACACTACACATAAGTTTCTCTGCATGGCCAGATGCTGAATGTGCTTTGACATCGCTTATGTTGAAGCAGACGTGTTGGTTCGCGAGCCTAACCAACCCTGACACGCTGAAACCTTCGTTGCTTCGCCGTGAAGAATAACCACAGCTGAAACCTTTTCTCTCCCGGTCTCTTTCTCTTTCTCTCTCCCTCCCTTCCTTCCAGCAATTTTAATTAAGTAAAGCAAGACTAAACTCCCAAGATGCAGCCTCATTGTTACCTGGTGAGATCCTTACTCATTACAACACCTTCTCGAAGGAATGCACTTCTCAACCCGCCTTCACGGGATCGAGCCCACAGCCACCCGTCGGCATGGTCTCCTGACACATACTGTTAATGATTGTTTGAGGTGGGTTAGGTCTGTTGGATACTCCTGTCGAACTTTGCGTTTGTAGGTACGCTGCAAGTATGTATCAATGCTGGGGGTCAGCGTCGTCGTCGACACTCCTCGCCAGCGTGTATGTATACCCGTCTGTATGTATCGAAACATGTATGTATACATATACACACATATACAGGTCTAAACATGTACATATAATATTGATGAGTGTGTATACTTGTAAGCATATTGTGATATACGTATATCTAAATCTGTGTATTCTACTTTGTCGCTACCATGGCCACTGATTACCAGCACACCCACAAAAAGTTAAACTTGACACCAAACACACATTCTCCTATCCGTGCAAGTACTTACATGCATACATACCTACATGCATACATGCGCGCATCAATACATACATACATACATACATACATACATACATACATACATACATATGTAATACATAAGACAGATGCACGCATAACGTAACATTTAACATAACATAACGTATCATAGCATGACATACGACAACCAAACATACCTGCATGCATATGTACGTAGGTACATACAGAATCATACAGACATAAAATACAACACAATTCAATTGAATGAATGCAAGTCAATACAATACAATTCCATACAACACATGTATGCACGTGCGCATGTACACACGCACGCATGTGCAAGTGTGTGTGTCGAACTATGGGAAGCTGACGCATGCGGCCAACACTTGGGGAGGCATATATCAAGAGGGCGCAGAGGATTGTTTTTGGAGAGCAGAGTTTAAGTTGCATACAGTTGCCCTTTAGATCCTGTGAAGCAGCCTTCGAGTATTTCGGGAGATTATGGTGATTGAAATATCCTTGTCTCTTGAAGTAAAGGGCACAGGTTTGCTACAACTCTTTTGGAAACTGTCGCTCGTTGAAGGGTAGCCTCTGGTAGCGACCCAGGGCACACGGCCTGGATTAAGGATAACCCGTGAAGGTAGTTTACTCCTTGGGACTGGCAAGATTCCGGCTACATAGCTCAAGTTTGCAGCTGGGTGGCTAGCAGACCGCAACAAAAAGAAGCAAACGAAGTAGACCTGGCTATATAACGCCTGCTGGCACCCAGTTGCTGCCAGGAATGAGCCCGTACTACTGCCACAAACGATTCCAATGGGCACCATGGTGATTATACCCCTTAATACTATCGCTATGTGAGGCAGAAGGTTGAATGTGACACGCTAAACCCGTTGGCCCTGGATGTCCGGAAATCTCGAAATTCGTTTGACGACACAGCCTGCCTTGAACTTCGACGTCTGGGCTACCTAGGCTCAGCAACGATTTTAAATTGCGGGACTTCAGGGGTCATAGTGTTTGCCTTGCGCTTGCTTGAAGGCCTCATGCACACCTACTCTGATGTGAATTTTGGACTGAAGTGATGACAGCTTCAGCAATACCCAGTGCGGGGTAATAGGTAAGAAGACCTCCAAGATTGCGGCCTATGGCGGTTCAGCATCTTTGCAACCAGCAGTGGCAAACACGAGGTTCAAGTGCTCGAAAGTGGTCCCCGAGTGCAACCCACGACCATGACTGATCCGACTGGGAAAGACGTCGGAGTGCTTCGGCACCGGTGTTTTTGGCATACCCACATCTGCTAGCCGCCCTGGAGGTACGACAAGCATACAGGGAGACAGACGACGTTACTCAAAACTCCGTTTATGCAGATGTGTGGTTCAGAGCTCTACAAGCCCCTGAGAAAGAACTGCAGCAAACCACAACACACAAACCCAAGCTCCCAATGCCTAATCTTGCATACTGTGAACAAGTCACCAGCTGCTCTTACGGCTGAGCTCCCGGCATAGTCTTTGGCGCAAAGCACTGCGCAGTATTGCCCACGTCTGTCTTGCCGAGCCTAGTGGAAGCCAAGAACCATAGTCATAACAAAAGGCTGTAAGTGGACTACGAGTACTGCCGCGTCGAGGTGATGATGTTCTTGTCCGTGATTTCAGTTCGAAAGTTGCTACCATGTTGGAATATTAGACGGCATGCCACATTGGCTATGAGTCACAGCATCAACGGTTTCAAACATCCCGCGCAAAGGCACCCCTGTGGCCGTGGTTCCAGGGCAATCCATCGTCTCGCGCAGGCTGATCCATTAATCCAGCTGGGCAGTGAGCATGCTGCTTGAATCAGTCGGCCGGATCCCCATTGGGGCTCCGCTCCAATGAAACAGCTTCGATCAGTTTTGCCTTCGAAGTTGCACTCATGCCACCCAAGGCCCGCCGTGCATGTCTTTGGCTAAGAAGGCAACCGAGTATGCAGTTAACAGGATAACCTAACGTGAGCGCCACTGGTCAACGATTCTAGTAAGCTTGGGAGCCTGGGTGTTTGCCGTGATCGATCGACCTACGCGAGGCCGGCACGGGACAGGAAAGAAAACAAAATCGAATCCACAAATTTAATAGTCGAGTCGATGCTGCTGCCACGATCTTGCTCGCCGACTGGCTGTACATTCCTCGCACTGAGGGCTGTCGAAGTGCACCACACGGCAGAAATTACAGTTATTCGGCACCTATGTCTAAAAATGCAAACTCGAAGGCCACCTCGTCCAGAAATCGCATGCTACGGATTCCCATAGCAATGCGGCTTCTAGTGCGGAGCTCAAAGGAGCTGCTGCGCACAGCAGCAGCCCTGCCGTCCGATGCTTGGTTCTTTTAGCAGATCGCGCGGCAACATCGCACAGTAAGCAATTTCTGTGCATCTTCGGAGCACCTTCTTCCGCAATGAGGGAACAAGCGCTCACATCCACTATGTGATTACTTGGGGTTCAGTTTTTCGCAGCGCAACAACGCTGGCACGGAAAGTGCTTCGAAGCCAAAAAAACTGTGCTCACAGTTGGGGAGGTGTAGGAACAACAGCCCCATGAAGTCTACAGGCTTCCAAAGCAAAACGGAAACAGGTTCCCCGCAGCATGGAACAGGACGCTTATGAGATATGTTTTGCACATGATGTTCTATATAGGGTAGGCATTTATGTAGGTCTGCAGATGCAGCTGAATTTGGCTGCATCCTCTGTTGTAGATGCGAGCATTGGCGAGCCCAGAGGTTCACCAACAACCAAAGTTGCACACGTACTACACGATGCTGGAATTCTATCGGACAAACACTGCCTGCTTGAAGGGTTGTCTGAACCTGAACTCACACCCTTGGCTGAAGTGCATGTTGCGCATGGAAACTAAACATTGACCCGCCTTTTGCAAGGCGAATCTCACTGATAACCTGGGTCTATCTTCCCTTCTCTGGTAGCCAGTGCAAGAGATAATGTAACTTGTGCAACTTTTTCGTTCAGGGAACTGTTTTGTTCAAGTTCCACCGGCACGAGGACTGATCAGTGCTATGATATGCTGCAACAACTACTATCAAATGTATTTATCGTAGTGGGCCATTCAACTTCACTGAGACATTGCACAAACAACGGCAGTGGCATCATTGGCACGCTTTGCTTCTGGAAGCCTGTCGCCAGTCCCAAACCTAAGCATGCCGGTCCTAGACTGGCGTTTACGTAAAGCCCCGGTTTTTTCTCAGCACCTTCTGGCTGACATTAGCAAGTGGTACGGATGCTCCGTCAGTAGCAAAGTATCCTTGGCCATGTCAGGAGAAGTAATCAACAGCAGTCTTCGCGTGCGACTCATGCAGTCACTAAAACTCGTTTGCGCAAGACCCTACAACTCAAAACCGATAAAGCAAAAACAGAACAAGTGGCGCAGCAGGTCTTCCCCACAAAGATCCCAGGCAGCTCCGAAGTAGCTCTCTGCAGCTTCGATCGTTCCTGCCTGCATCAACTCCCCCGCTTTCTGGTACATTTTTCGGTAAACCGCATAAGCAAACTGGCTTCGCTGAATATCGTTTGGAAGGTGTTGCTGCCAGTAGCACCGGAACTCTTGGCAGTGCTGCGGAAGCCTTTGGTAGTCGCCATTTCTCCGAATGTCGCAGTACTTCTGAAGAGCGTTCTCGGCATCGTCGCTGTACTTCAGAATGTGACCCAAATCTCCACAGATGAAGGCAGCTTGATCCAGCTGCACAGATGCTGGCCGTCGAAAATGGTCATTCAACATCTGATAAACTGGACCTTACTCGCACAACTGCCCTCGTGCAGGCAGGTCGCTACATGTAGGTGGTTCTTGACACCTGTGTAAGACAGGTAGAAAGCCCACACACGCAAATTGCCTTAAACTTAAACACACACATATATACATATATATATATATATATGTATATCGTCATAAGCACTCTCACAAGTATGTACCTGTGCAAACTTATATATCACAACATCGTGCAGTGTACACACAAACACGCACAATGGCACACATTCACACGACCACATAGACACTTAGACACAAACACACGCACGGGAGGGGGTGAAACACACGCATCAAAACGCTCACGTACACCTTCGCGCACACATTCGCACGCGCACACACAAACACACATGCACACCCAGGCACGCCCGCCCGCCCGCCCGCCCGCCCACGCACCCACTCTCAGAAAGTCACTCACTGCCTGAGCGGCTGACTGACTGACTCGTTGACTCAGGCACGCAAAGAGAGACGCACGCACAGATAAGTATGTATGTATGTATGTACGTATGTATGTACATATACATATATATATATATATATATATACACTTGTTTTTTGTTTTGTTGTTGTGTTTTGTTTTTGCCTGTGTGTTCCGTGACACGTCAAACGGCCAAGAGGGGGCCTACCTGGTTTCCCTCTCTGTATGTGTATATATATATATATACATATATATACATATATACATATATATATATATATATACTGTAATGTGTGTGTATCATATACTTTCTACGTATGTCTACACGCCCACAACATGCCCTACACACTCACACTCACAAACTCTCCGGTGAGCTGATATTGCCTCCCGGGGCACCCCCATAGAGATCCCGCCACTTGTCCCGGAGTGGCTCAAGCAACTTCGAACCACGCGAGGTGATCCTGCGTTTTTTGAGTTGCCCTAGCTTGGTGTACAAGTCATTGAAAGTTTCGGGGGGGGGGGGAAGCTTCGCTGCAACTGATACTGTATTAGAGCAACGTCTGCACATGTTCACTTTGACACCACCAAGCAAGTATGACTGCGTGGCTCATCAAGTTCGCTTGCTGCTTTGCAGTCTTGCACATTCTCGCCGCATCAGCTTGAAGTTGCTTGCGACGTGGCAGATTAGGACATAAGGTCTTTCGACACGAGGATCATGCACTACTCAATGTGTCTTGCACCCTTGCCGCTGGAAAAAAGGATTGGAGAATGCAGACCGCGATTCAACTCCGAGGGTAAGGTTCTGGCATAGTTTTTTTTGCCTCCCACCTAGCTAGGGCGATTTTGGCATAGTTGGGACATGGGCATTCACACCAAGTTGCAGAATGCTCACGTGTATGCTGACCTGCCTTGCGGCGAGCTTCCCCAAGGCCGATTGAGACTGCTCCTGTCCGTTCGCAGATAGAGCTCCATAGGACTGTAGCTGAGTTCCATGATGTTCCATGCACTTCTGGGCACTTTTCCACAGAGGTGTGAATTTCCACGGCTCTAGGACTGCAGGAGAGCTCCACCTAACGACAAAAATAGGAGCTGAACTAAACTGATTTGAATCTGAAGGAACAATCATCGTCCTGATTATCCGCAGTAGAGTAAAACGTAAAAACCACGAAATAGTCGTATCGGCTGACTGATAACATCTCGTATAAGAATGAAAATTCACTTTGTCACATCCAAGGCTCCGCGTACTGACCCTCTTCGATTCTTGCCGCCGCCGCCGCGGGATGCCATCCGGGGACCTCTTGTGCAAAGTGTCGGGTCTCAACAACCATCTTGCTGACTTGCTGAAATGGCCGTCAAAGGATTTCCTAGATTGGCAGCAACATTCAGCAAAGAAGCCTGAGCACGGACGCATGCTTCTATTTCGGAGCCCTCAAAGTACGAAGATTCGCTTGCCGCTTACCTAATCTGATTTCGACCTGGGACACAAAGAGCTACAGTATCGTTGCTTTAGTCCGAGCTGAACAAAAGCCAAGGCACTCTAATCTTGCTCGGCAGCCTCAAATGTTGGCGGATGCACTGCGAGACTTCTTTCCTGGCTTCACGGCGGCGCATGCTGTCATCTACCAGTGGGCCCTTTCACAATGCCCTTGGCTCACTCACTCACTTCTTCTTCCACTGGGCGTAAGGGACGGGTTAGGTCCCTCGGCCACATGGGCCCCCCACGTGTTATGGGGCTTTGAAGGGACTGTGATAAGTTTTTCTCGGACAAAGGAGGTTCACATAAAATGATGATGAGCGTAAGATAGATATTTTCCCCCCTCGTCACTCACTCGCTCTCTCTGTCTCTCTCTCTTCCTTTCTTCCGCAGGGGTGGGATCCAAACGAGTTGGACCCGCGCCTTGGCGGCCCCCCTCCCATCTGTTCTGCAGACAGAAGGAGGCATTGGGGCCATGAGAGAATGCGTTTCGATCCAGTGGTCGGAACGGTTGGAGTCCGGTTGTCGCTGAAACCTCCCCCCCGAACGCTAGCCCGCATCCCGGCCTCATCTAATTATGCAAGTCCTGCGTGCCTAAGACAACGCTTTAAGTCTCCTACTCGAAAGCTCTTCCCTTCCCGCCGCCAGCTCTTGGGGTCTGGCCTTGCAAGCAACAAACCTGTCTCGCTCTCTCGCTCTCGCTCTCGCTCTCGCTCTCGCTCTCGCTCTCTCTCTCTCTCTCTCTCTCCCTCCCGGGAGCGGGAGGCGTCTTAAGCTTCTGGGGCCGATGGCCCACCCGTGTGTTACAGGCTTGGTAAGCTATCTGTCTCTCTCTCTCTCGCTCGCTCGCTCTTCCTCTCGTCTTTAATCAAAACCTGCCCAGGACCATTCAGCTGCAGCGTCTGATCGCCGTGTAGCTTGTTGTCCAGGGACAGCTGGTAGATCAGTCCCAGCTGAACGGTGACATGGTCCTTCCTGAGAGGACTGAAACGGTGCCGCATCTGGAAGCTTCTATCTGGCTATATGCCACACCCAAGCTGGTGCATGGAAGGACTGACTCTCTATATATATATATATATATATATATGCTCACGCCCCCCCCCATATGATCCAGCCGAACCTGCTTTTTGTAAGCAGTGGATCATGGGACGTGGGCAGCCTCGGATGCGAAAACATCGGCAGGGATCAAATTTCCCCAAAATTCCTGAAACCTGAAATGCGAAAACATGGGCAGGGATCAAATTTCCACAAAATTCCCAAAATCTGAACAACTATAGCACCGCATTTCCCCCATAGATGCCGGGATTTTAAGAATTTTGGGGAAGTTTGATCCCTGCCGATGTTTTCGCATTTCAGGCTTCAGGCTGCAGGAATTTTGGGGAAATTCGAGCCTGGATGCGAACACATCGGCAGGGATCAAATTTCCCCAAAATTCCTTGCCACCAGGCTCCCCCTAGATGCCAGGATTTTAGGAATTTTGGGGAAATTTGATCCCTGCCAATGTTCTCTCATTGCAGGCTTCAGAAGTTTTGGGGAAATTCGAGCCTGGCAACACTTTGGCAACCTCAGATGCGAAAACATCGGCAGAGATTGCAAATGTCACCAACATTCCTTGTCCCCGCATTCCTCATAGATGCCAGGATTTGATTTCTACTGTGTTATTGTTATTAGTATTTTTGCTGTTAATCTTAATATGTCTATCTTTTAATGATGATACTACTAGATTGGCACTATTGTTCTCATTCGTGGTAATGCTGATAGTGGTGGAATACATGTTGTCCCTATGACCTGTTGTTCTTGTTGCAGTTTGAATTGCAGCAGTACCAGTAGCGGCAATATTGTGTTTAGTAGTTGTTCTTGTTGTATAGATGTGGCTGATTTTGACAGCTAGTCGAGGCTTTTGATCCTGCCTTTAAACAATCCTTTCTAAATCTATGG
>CAJNDV010007335.1:59828-94222 GCA_905221635.1 Symbiodinium sp. CCMP2456 | reverse complement strand
GCGAGTACTGTTCCATTCGTGTTACAAAACGTAAGACGTAAGAAGCTCGTTACTTCTGATCGAATGTATTTGGTGTACGGTGGTGAGAGACTAGTTCTTTTCCGAACCATCAATATTCAAAACTGTGATGTTGCCAGATTGTAAGAGCTCGTTGAGTTCTCGCCACCGATAAGGGACTCAGCAGTCTTCTTGTGCTTCCATGCGATGAAAAGAGGATTTCTGATAAATGAAAACAACACCAACTACGCAGAAACAACCGAGGTTTCCAGTGTCATTGTTAGTTGGGCAAGGCTCAAATGTTTCTTAGCGCGGACGAAAACCAGATTCTGGTTTGGGTTTTGGGTGGTGTACACATACCACCAACAAGCACAATAAGTAGAGGTCAGTATGTGTGAAGTGCAGAAATCACTGTAAATACCGAGGGTTTCTGGAAGAAAGCATTTGGAGACATAAGACTGTGGACGAACTGATGGCTAGAAGGCTGGGCTGGATCATTGGGGGGGGGACCATATATAAATATTCAAACATGTACGTCTTGACCGCATATGCATAGATATAAACAACCTACATACATGCAGACATACAGATGCACATGCAAGCACGCCTAAAAATACACTCACAAAGACATATGTAATGCTTCTCGATGCAGCACTCTTAGAAGAATTCCAACCACTTACCGCCATCTACGGCGACTTTTGCGAACTGGAACTTGATTTCAGCGATTTTCAAGTGGGCCCCTTTCCTAAGTTCCGGCGATGGGAGGGACGACAGCACACAAAAGTAAAGCAGAGCAACAGCAATTAGGTGTTCGACCCATGCAAACGAATTTACAAATTACTCAAATCGTCGCAACACAAAGAAACCAGCAGCAACAGCAACAACAACAACAACGACGACAACGACAACGCCACGACAGCGACGACGACATCGACGAAAAACACCGTGCCTGCTTAAGTTTACATGCATTGCATACATATGCCGCGAAGACATACATACATACATACGTACAGACATACTTACTTACTTACGTAATTACACACATACATACACACATACCTACCTACCTACCTACCTACCTACCTACCTACCTACCTACCTACCTACCTACCTACCTACCTACCTACATATATACATACAAACATACATACATACATACATACATACATACATACATACATACATATTTCTATACATACCTACATACCTAAGCACCTACATATCTACCTACATACCCACATAAATCTATATAAAGCAACCTGCGTACGCACGTACATAGGTATGTATGCACGCATGCATACATACAAACTGCCTACATAACATGGATGCATACGGCCAACACAAACGACACTGGTAGGTGTACACCTATACTCTCCTACTACTACGACTACAACCTGTTACCACCTGCCAAGATGCATGTATACGAGCTTTTCTAGTATGAACAGAATCCACACGTACGAATGGGGTGCCCCCCCATACATATGGGAAAGCATGCATGCTGAACGCGTCCTGGACCGTGTCCGGCGGTCTGAATACATGTTCACGTAGAGCCGGACACACACACAAACATGGACATATGTGGACATATCTGGTCATATAAACACATGCGAACTGGCTCATGCGCAGCAGACTGCACAAATAAAAGGAAACGACATCCACAACAGCAACATGCATCTAGATCTGGCAGATTACCTCAAGGACCAAATGACCCTGACGTGTAGGGGCTCTATACCTCTGAGCTTCGAACTGAACGCCCTTTTGGGATTTAGGGTAAGGTTGGTCCTTTAGAGAACTCCATAGAAACAAGCTGCTGATAACATGTGAACACATTATTACAGCATACTCTACCGAGTGTGCGACGCTCGCTGCGACGGCGACAACAGCACAAGTTCAGAAGGATAACTACAGTAAACGAATTCGCATGTTCTGCCGGGAATCACGCCGTATTCAGGCCAGTCCGCGAACCAGGCCCAGAGATACGCGTAGTGGCTGGCCAAAGACAGAGACTCGGACATAAAGGCTGCCGCCTCCACGTGCTTTGATGCTTTCCCATGAGTTTCTCTAGTGATTCTAGTACTGGGTTAAACAGTACACGTCAATGTCTATCAGCACTCGCGCTTAGCCTAGTTCAGCTGACTGGGCGTGCCAATTTTCAATGGCTGCATCAGCAAAGTGCTTGGCCCAGAGAGGCAAACAAAGATCATGGGGCACCGAGTCTTCGTAAGTTAGCGCATTTGCACCAAGATACTTGCAATGCGGAGCAATAGAGAAACAACAACTTGGTTCTTTCCCCAGCTTGTACCTGGCAGGCCATGTCGAACACTTCAGTGGGATCTTCATGTGGGTGTCTGGTCCGCTGGTTCTCCGCCACAAGACTCACTAATTTCTCCGTCTTCTTGTCGATATCGTAGTCGTATTTTGTCGGCTCGAAGGCATTGACAATGTCCTGGCGATGAAGGAGGCTGTGCCTTTACTGTGCCGAGGAACGTGCTGAAGGGGAGGCCTCATCTGCGATGATGATCACTTCATCACCATCGTAATCGCCTCCCGCTAGGTACTCGGCCGGCGCCCTCTCGCAGTCTGCGTGTGCCGACATGATGAGCACCTTGCTGCCCAATCTATGAGATGGTACAGCACTGCCGATTTGCTAGTGCAACACAGAAAAATGCCTGGGGATGGACGTGTCAGCTGAGCCAAACAATGAACAGGCACAGCGATCACAGAAAGCTTTAACAAAAAATGATTTCGGCAGTTTACCTTGCTGTAAATGCTCACAAGGCACATTGTCATGGACGAAGCTGGGGCCCAGTGTACCGAACCTCCGTATGATCTCGGCGTGGGAGAGGAGTCGAATCTTCTGCACGTCCCAAGGCGCCGTGCCTGTCTGTATCCACTGCAGCTCAAGTTTCATGAAACGTCGGAGGTGGACCGCTGAAATCAGATTAGACAGATGAGTCGAGGTGCAAGGGCTGCGCGCAACCACAACGTCTCCAGATACGTATCCCTTTTTGGAGCCGTTTATACGGAAGATACCTCAGTGCAAGCATCACCTGGTACCTGTGCTGCCGAAGCCAGAAGTCAAATGGCCGGAGCAACGTGGCCTGTCGGTGCTTGTTCTACAAGTCAGAAATGGTCATAACTAATTGCCCATGCATAGCCAAGGGTCCTTCCAACGGGCGTAGCTCTTGTGAGAAGTCGGGTGCGATAAAGGCCCGCCAGGCCTGCTCCGATCTGTCATGGCGTTACTGGCTTGTAGCTCGAATGCTTGAGCAAGGAAACACATTCTACGCTTCAAGTTCAGTCTGTACCAGTACTACTGTACCACTGTGTACATACCTGCAAACCCTTCCTGCTTGCACTCGTAGTTGGGACGCTCGGCCAACTCCTTCACGGCGCCATAGTTGTATTCCACCAGCCACTTCCTGGCTTGAACATGCCTTGACTGCCTCCTGTACGGGCAACGTGTTTGCAATGTCTGAGAACGGGAAATGCGGAATCTGGTAGTCGGCCTATGGCTCAAGAGTTCCTGAACCGCTACTCTGCCTTCCCCCGTCCACACAAATTCCGGGCATCAGAAACATGATCGTTGCCATCTGCACTGCTCTCCCTTAGGACCAACCTTCCTCTCGCTCCACTGCGCATTCAAACGACTTGGTCTTACAACAGTGGGATAGATGTCGACAGTTGCCCACTGTAGTCTTGTGAACGACATGAAGGAAACTGGCGGTTCTGCTGCTGTTATTTTGCTGGATGGTCCTCAACTCGTATTGAGCAATAGAAGACAATACACAGATTATCCATTCACCTACATGCGCAAGTCTTTTGTCGAGGTGGCTGTCAATCCATAGGCACGCACAACAGCTGATGCCGAACGCATCATCACATTCATGCCAATCACAGCGATTGCAGTTCGAGGCTCATGCCGTAGGGGTCCAGCCTGTGCCGGAACCACGCATCAACAAACCACGGAAGGAGACAGATGCGAAAGTCGGAGGTACGGTGCGCCAGAGGCAACAAAGTCATTTGCCTGTGGAGCTGTGTCACAAAGCCCAAAGCCGCCGAAATCCGCCGAACCCACTTGCAGTGCCAACTACACACATGGACATGAACTGAATGCACCGGAAGCTCTCAAATTTGGCCTTGGGTTGTAGTTGGCGTTGCACATGTCCACGACCAAACCAGACTTGCCATCTTGGGGATTGGTAATCGTCCGGGCTACCTGAAGTGCCGTTGAAGAGGCTGTTGTTCTGGCATCTGGGCTACGGCCACGAAGGAACAAAAACTTAAAAGCACTTCTAACATTCCAGCACGGAAATAAATTGTTACCACGCTCTCTCATTTCACACCACTGAGAATTACTGTAACAATGGAAAAGCACGATAACGACTAGCTTGACCATACTCTAAGTGCACTCAAAGAAGGTCGCACTTAATTTTTATGAGCCAGCAACAGCCTTAATTTGCAAACGTAGCAGCACTGGAAGTGTCACCGCCAAACCTCTTCGCCGCAAAAGCATCCAGGTGATCCTTTTGCAACTGCACCTTGTATGCTGTGCGCATTGTCTCTTTCTCGGGGAGCTCAGGGTGGCCGTAAAGCCACTGAGACCAGTTTGCGAACGACGAACCTTCTGTTTCGCCTTCTGGGCGCACTTAGACTACATGTAAGCATACAACCTAAACTCATGTCATCCAGGAGCCCCAAACCTGAAACTCAAAGCAAACACAGGTCGGTCCAGACATTACCTGGTCCGACGGGAAACTGAAAATGACAGAACAGCTTGCAACACGACAGGGAGGATCAGCATGTCGAGAAAAAACAGCCTCTAAACACCAAGCGCCATCGCATGTCACACCACGCTTATGACCTACGGGAGTTTCGTTTGCTCACATTCATTCTCGCCTGCTCCTGGTGAACACCAACAGGAAGATAAATCAGTACATAACCTCATAATCGATCAGATAGCAACAGCCTTCTACTCCATCGCTGTCGGATTTAGCAAACCCAATCGCCACTGTCGCCACTGTCCTGCTTGAGGTAGCAAACCCAAACCTTCCAATCCGATCAAGAGGGAGCGAGTGGTCGACTGTGAAAGAATAGGCCAAGCTCCTTCTCCAAACATTCCCTTCTTGCAGGTCTCTCAGGACTGCAGGCGGCAGGGGCGGCAAGAACCCGGGACTGCCGGGACAAAGCGCTGCAGACTTGTCGGACTGCAGAGCACCGCAAAATGCAACATCACAAGGAGGTATATGCATTTCGTCCAGAAGCGACTTCAAGCATTCAGGAGGTGGGAGAAGATGATGATAGATGATGTTGGTGGATGAGTGTGATGGCGAACTTCGGCAGGGTGTAGCGGATGCAGTGAGATCGCAACAGATGCCAAAACAAGAGCCAAGTAGGCTGAACTGCCAAAGCAGCACAGCTTTGAAAATCACTCCCTTGTGCTGAACATCGGAAGCTTGTGCTTTCCTCATCAACCTGGTGTCTGGCTTATGCCTGCAAACCACAGGCTCCTGAAGATAGATTCTCTTCCCCAGCCCTGCAAGAACAAGGGTCAAGAACGGAGGAGCCACGGACACCAGAAACTCCAAGTCCGAGCAAATCTCCAAGACTTCTGGCTCGCACCCCCTCGAATCTTTCACCAACTTCGGTGCAGACGGCTCTCTACTATGAACACACGGGAACAGCAATCCAAATACGACCCTGTCGATAACCAGCCGTTTCTGCTTCGTCTGGCTGAGAAGAAACACGAGAGCATGGATGGCATGACCCCTTACCTTTGCTGCCAGAGCCCATGTTCTACAACTGTTGAGCCCTTCGCCCTACCATTTCCGCGTCCCAGGCTCGAAGACTTCAGCCGGCACGCCGCCGCTTTCCAGAACGGCAATCAGCTGTCCGTTTAGCAACGCCTGGAGTCTCACGGCCAACTGCACTGCACTGAGTCGAAGAATCTCACACCTCGACAGTCATCTCCCTTGTTGAGCCCAGTAGCGCTTGAAACCTGTATCTCTGACGCGGTCTGGCTGCAAAGCCAAGGTGCTGAGTCGGCGCAGAATTTCGAGTAGGCACGGACCTGCATCAGACGAGTGCAACAAGCCCCAAATCTGGTCGACTGACGAATATGGTTCAGGAGGTGTAGAATTGAAGCCGGAGACCACATCTTTACAGGGGCTTGAGCAATCCGCCCGAACCCATCGGCACATGCAGCTTGGCATCATTCGTGGGGCTAGTGCAAACTGCATTGTAAACCCTGATGCCCGTGGGCAACACTGTACAAAGGCTCATGGGGCTTAGAGTGCCTCAACCGTTTGTGATGTGGCCGCTCGTGCTGGTATGTACCACTGAAATTGAGTATCTGATTGATGCATCTCTCGAACCATAACCACCCACCCCCGTGAAAACAATCTCTACGTAATCCCGCAAGACTCTTTGCACGATCTCCTTCCGAAGCCCTGCAGGCACCACGACTTTGCAGGGAGCCTCGAAGGTACGATCCTCCTGCACGGCCGGCAGCTTCGGTGTGCCAGAACCCGTCAAGCAGCCCCCGGGATGTATCAGTGTCGAAAAACCCCGCTAAACCGATTGTTGTAGAACTCCAACTGCATCCCCTGAACTGACAACGCGAGACTTCAGACCGAATCACCTGAAGATTCGAGAGGTTCAAGGCAACATTCGACGTAGGTTTCAGGGCTCGGGGTCAAAGGCCCAGGCTCTCTGTGTATGCGTGTGGGTGGGTGTTCGAAAGCATTTGCGGTTTACATGCGCGACAAGACAGGTCGGACAGGCTGTCTTCGGTTCTAGCCTGGTGAAATGAAAAATCACCACAGCTCAGAGCCCTTATCAGCAGATAACCGACCACTGGCGATGCACAGCGATTAACTCGTGACTACTTGGCCCCTTGCATGGTGGCGAAAATCTGGATGTGGGGATGCAAAGATACAACTTCACCTGTAGTCCCACAAAACCAAGCATGCTCCTTGTCTAAGTTTTTGTCCGCCCAGTCCATGAGCCACTTCGTCATGCTGTCCTTGCACCGGAGCGGGCGCATGCGAAGGACGACGAAATCAATCTTGCACCAACCAAGCACTACAGTACGTAGAGCACCCCAAACCCGAAATCTCGTTTCTATACTTGGCTCGCCCAAGGGCTGAAACTCAATTCCTAAATCTTGCAACTCCCTGAACCAGAGCGGCCCTCGGCAACCCTCCTGACCTTTATCAGCTCTCCTGCCCCAACCCTGCAAAGCTCGGACAAAGGTCTTCCCAGGATCTGGAGATAAGCCGCGCACACAAAGCCTGAACCCCAAACCCGTTTTACTTAGCTTGCAACTTGGCTTTGAAGTCCGGCGTCTCTCATCTCGATCCCGTGCGAGTCGGCCAGAGCTGTGTCCACGATCCACAGGCCTGGCATGTAGGTTTGTGGAAGCCCAGGACTGGACTACAAATGGTCAAATGTCGCCGGTGGCCTTTGCAGCTTCCGATGCGGCCCTGGAACACGGCCGGGATGAAGTCCAAGCCAAGCTTCTGGCTGATCGCCTCTGCTGCGTCTAGGCCCAGTCGTCCGCAGCCATCCGTGAGCACCGCGCCAGAGGAGCTCCGAAGGTCGTCCTCTCGTCCACATTTGCCAACTACAACAGCCTCCTAAACTCCGATAAACATACATATGTATGTATGTATATATATACATGTATGTATATATATATATATGTATACGTGACAGGCTACAGAGCCAATAGAGCTGCAGGAAGAAGTCCTCCTCATAGATGTGGCAGCTGTCAAATTGGATAGTCGGGGTCGCTGCGGTAAAACCCAGATCTAGGCGCTTCATATACTTGCCCTTCTTCTGCAGATCCGTCTCGTTCCACCAAGTTCTGTTTGGCTTGCGGCAGAGGAAGTGCTGTTTACAAGTTGGACAGCAGCTGCTTTTGACCATCTCCGGGATGTGAGTTCTGTATACCGTCTGCACCGACCATGTGCATTTCCCTAGGTTCATGGAGGGGGTGCGATCATTCCAGAAAGCACGCACGTGCTCCTTTGCCGTTTGTTCCTTCTCCTCGTCAGGTTCCCAGCTGCGAGTCGCGAAGAAAATGTGCTGCATTTCTCGCTTAGCACCAGGGTCCTTCCGATATCGCTTGTCCTGCTTACGCACCTTGCTTGTGAAATAAGACCACCAGCGACCACACCATGAGAATGGCTGTAGGTGTCGTTTCAGCATCTGTTTGCTCAAGCGCTTGGCTTCAGGAGCACCGTCTCCACGTGAATTCGTACAAATGGTCACCCTCAAGAACCGATCTTCGCCGAATTTACGATAGAATCGGCAAGGCGGTCCCTTCTCAATGCGATCGGCCGAAAACCTGCGATGGTTATCATCGTCTATCTCCATTATCGCATGGTACGACATCCTGGATATCGCGTCGTCAGTTACGGTCTGTATGGGCTCCACATCTCCAAAATGTAAGTAAGTCAGCGCCTCCTTGATGGGCCAAGTGGTTCCGTCAGCACACTTACAGACAAATCCTCCTTGATCCTGGTCGAAGCTCACAGAAACCTCAGGTGTGCGCTTAAACAAGGTGCGCCGTGATCCGACATTTTGCTGATTACTGATATTTGCTGCGTCGAGGCACATCGCGAGTCTCCCCGTCCTTGGTAAACTTGAGCCTCTTGTCAGTATCTTCCCTTGACTGGCTGACCTTCATGAGGCGTTGCAGTTGAAAGTCCTGAAGAAGGGCATGCAGGTAGTGATCTATTGCATGTGCTTGCAAGATGATCTGCTGATTTCGCTGCCTCGGAATCTGAGACTGCTTCTTGCCCAACTGAGCCTTACATTAATTACGTTTCATGATGTCGAGTCAGCAAACAACTACCGCATTATGTTTGCATCGCATGCTTGTTCTACTGCCGACACATCGCAGCACAGCAGAAGTTCGGAAGTGGTGCTGCCTGCAAAGGCATCCGACCACGGATATGATTCCGAAACTGAATCCTCTAGCCTGCACCAGAGTTAGGGGCTCCTCGAAGAAAGCTCTTTTTCGGTCTTGTTCCTGCCAGAGAGCACGGCTGCATGCCTTTTCCTTTGCATAAGGGGCTTGGGCAGCATGAAGAATGTTGTCTCTCATCGCAATTGCTCGCAGTTCAAGACGCCCAGCAACAAACAAAAACAACAACTGAGACTGTCTCGCAGGAGGACCTGCCTGGCTCGAGAGCTGAGAGGAGCAGCTGGAGAGGCTAGGGCGCAGCGGCCTAGCCCAAGTCCAACGCCGGATTTTGGAAAACTCAGCATCTTCCTCAACTTGTCCTTCTGCTCAAAGGGTATGGGGGACAGGCCATCGTTTCGAACCTTGTCCCTCCTTTTTTCACCATCGGGGATCGGAGACTATGCTACGAGTAAGTAACTTTTAACAGGGCGGCTCAAATTCGGCGCATGACCCGGGGGAGTGAGTTCGGAGAGAAATGGTTGAAGCACGAGATCGAATCGCTGTTGCGTTGGGAGTTTTTGTTTGGTGCGCACCAAGTCTCTCTGCCTCTCGCTCGCTCCCTCTCCGTCCGATCTCTCCGCCATGTGCCTCCAGATACTTTGCAAAGCTTGCAAGACGGAAGCATGATGTACCGCAGCAAATATACACGTGAACTCTTGCCGCTTGTTACTCGGCTGCCTCTGAGGGCTCTCCGGTGTCGACGAGGTGGTGGACAATCGGGGGCGCTTCTGGGGCGGCTCCATCATGGGCAGTGCATGGGAGGCTTCTACATCCTACACTTAGAAGGCTTAGAAGATCGCGCGGGGATAGCTTTTGATCTGTGCATAGCTGTTATGATGCGAATTTGTGCCTTTACTTTGGAGCCTGTCGGTGGCGAGTCCTATATCAAGCGACAGCTCGTAAGCGGCTTCATGGCTCGATGCTGCCGGAAATCGTCTCAGATCCAGGGACTGGTCGGGCGGAGTGAGGGGGGGGGGGGTTTGGGCCGCTTCTGCTTTCCCTGCGAATGGACAATGTACTCTGACACGACCGTGCAATGCGCTGGCCGACACCACCGAAGACTCGACACATCGACGAACTGCAGCTAGGTAGGGAGTCTCATCGTGAGGCTTTGGGGGTAGCCTTGATTGAAGCGTTTCTTGCATGCAGCTCCGGAAGGATTCTGGCACTCCTGATGGCCTCACTGTAAAAAACACACACTTGAGCCAAGCGTGAACGAAGCAGTCCGCACGCAACCGTTCAGCCCACATCGCAAACACCGGCGCAAACCATGCAATGCCAGAGCGTCAAATAAAGGGATCGTGGAATCCTTCTGACGGGTTTTAACTGCAAGAATGAGCAAGCATCTCCAAGCGTAAAAACAGGGAACATCTAAAGAATTGTTGCTGAAAGACCTGTCGTTGCTACACAGATGCGAACCAGATCCTTGCAAAAGAAATGCCTCGACTTCCCAAAGCACCAATTTCGTCAAGCCTGGACAACCTCTGCATACGGCCCGGTTGCGTGCTGTAAGCGGGCCGAACTCGGCAACGACTGAAGCAAGCGAGAGTTTTGCTTGTGCACCTGCAATTCTTCTCGCGCTCCGAGCTCCGTGCTGTTCTGCCCAAGAACTGAATCCACTCGCGCTGAGATGTCGGGACCTCAGATTTGGTGACAGGGATTTGAAACCCATCTTCGGGTTGCTGCGGGGAAGATCAGCATGTAGCTGATGCTCGACCTTGAGTGGTTACAGCTATCCGTACACCTCTTTGGATCCTTGCCACTACCTTTGTGCATATGCAACAGGTTCTGTTTTTGCTTCCGTCCATCATTCGCTCAGCTCTCCTCATTTCTGACGCCCCAGATGTGGGTCTGGTGTCTCGCCTCACCGCATGTTTGCTTACCGAGCCAAATGTCTGACTGGCTACGTGAGTTGTGCTGTCCTGCGCTGGCTGTAGCCAATAGAGAAACAACGGCAGGGACAACCAAAATAAGAGCAACTACGCAAGGCTTAAGCCAGTGCTTCCTAAGGTCGGGGCAATGGAAGGAATCAGCAGCAAACCTTCAAGGCTCAAGCACTGAAAGAGGACTTTGGCCTTGCACACTTCTAAGGGATCGAACTCTGCAAAAAACGAAAGTCTCTTCATGAGATTCATTACGTTGCTACTGTGAACTGCCATGCATGCTTCGGGCGGTACGCGCTGCCAATGTACACCGTAACTTGTAAGCGAATCGTAATCGTGCAAAGATCAGTTCTGAAGCAACAAGCTCAAAAAACATATTGTGGCTCCGAGTAGGCTTGGGGACGGATATTAGTGAATGTCTTACAGGTCGTGCCAGGCTATGTTGACAGCTCAATACCACAACAAATCGCACGGGCATAGTCGCATAGTTGTCACGGCAAAAACGGTCTTTGAAAAACCTACCAATTCCTCAAACATCATGTGCCGTTGTAGCGACCCCACAAGTCTGTCGCGCTCTGTTCTTTCACCAGGCGCACACAGGCACACACACACACACACATACAGAGACACCCGCACAGTCTCTCGGTCCCTCAACTGTTTTCCTTTCAGCCGAGTCGAGGAGGACCTCCAGCACCGTCCACGTCCGAGTCGTCCACGCGGTAGTCGGTTCCTCGGCCACCGCGTCTGTCTGTGACCTCAGCACAGCGGTGGTGTGCATCTTGCTGCCTGCATTGCGGGTGGATATGGCATCACTTCGCTTGGGTAACCCTTGGGTAACCATGGCGGTCAACCAGAGCTGAGCCTACAGTCGCTTGACTAATGCTGAAAAGAGACAGTGTAAGCACGCAGCACGACTCCACATCAGAAAAGGCTTGCCGGTCTCATGACAGGATATTATCGTCCAAAACTGCTTCTACTGCCGCGGATACATGTCTTGCAACCATGGTTTGCGTTTGTTGAACAAGCTCTAGGAGGGGGGAGTACATCGACAGTGAAATCGTGCACTTGGCTGACTAAGCGACTAAAGTGACGAACCTCAGGCTTCATTGCCTATTTTGTGCTTCAGAGAGATTGGGCCTGACATGGTGAACCCTTTTCAGCATGGGCTTGGATTGTGTGCCAGCGAACACACCTCAACAGCACGGCCTTCACATGGTGAACCCTAAACCCTAAACCCTAAGCTTCAAGTTCTGGCGTCTCGGCTCCAGCCTGAGGCCAGTCTCTGCTGCAAGTCGCAAGCACCCATGACTCAAACTCGGGTCCGGGTAATATAGGGGGCCTTAATAATTAGATTGGGGTTTTGGTGCCCATTATACAATAATTATAATAAGGAACCTCCACAATAATATAGGTCATTATTGAGGCCCCTATTTTAAGCTCGATGCGAAGGGACCAAGCTGAAGACCCGAGACTTCTCGGAACAGCTGGGGTCGTCACCGTCACACGCCAGGTCCTGGAAAGGATGTCGCTGTCAGGGGCTTGTGGAAACAGAAGCCCAGTTCGGAACACACATGTGAGGACTCTCGCTAATTCGGGAATCTCGAATGCCTACGCAGCGAAGCCCAGCAGCAACAAACCCTAAACTCGATGCTGCCATCCCCCCCCCGTTTCGGGAATCTGCTAAGCCCTTCTGGACATGCTACCCGAAGGCAGCCACCAGGAGAGGGTTTCGGAAGCCCAGATCATGCGAAATTCTGTGCTCGGCTCTCTGAGACTCGACTTGGTGGCTGGCTTGTTTCGACCACCGCCACCACCCAGGGGCATTGTGGCCTCGGCCAGAAGTGCAGTACATCTTCAGACCAGCCCATCTTGCAGAAGGATCACGTGCATCCAGCTTAGAAGGACGAAATGAGAGTTCTTTCAACAATCACATGCTTCGCCCTGCAACCCACTGCTTGTCGGCCCCAAAGCCACCCTGGAGGAAATATCAAACCCAGGTATCGTCTTGACCGATGTTGAGGCTACACCCACAGATTTCGGAACTCAAGCCTGTGATGTGGCGTACATTCCGCGTGAGGCACGCCCAAATTGGGTCTAGCAGCCTAGCAACTCCATGCACTCTCATGGCGATGAAGCTGCAACTGCTGAACCCCACAAGCACTAAGCCCAAGCAGCCCAAACAGACTAATGCGGGGGCGTTAATAATTAGATTAGGGTTTTGGGCCCAGTATACTATAATTATGACATTATGGTAAGGAACCCCTCCAAAATAGCATAGGTAATTATTTAGGCCCCTACATTAAGCCTATACTCGGCATTATAGGGATCCCAGGGATGCACCCGGCCCCACCCGGCATCCCAGGGACGCGGCTCGATTCAGATTCTCCTTCCATTGCTCTGGCTCGGCCTCGTAGAGCCTTGGAAAGGGATCTGCAAGATTCAGATTGCTTCGTCTTCTCCTCTGTATATATATATATATATAGATATAGACAAATACATGTACAGATCTGTGTATGTATGTATATATATATATACATATACACATATTGGTTGCTTACGAGGAAAGACAAACCAAACACGAATGACAAGACTATGCACACATATATAACGCATGCGTCTTTGTGTACATGTCTGTCTATGTCTGCTATATAGAAACATGTACATACACATATACATAAACATGCACATCTACATATGTGTCTGTGATCTACACACACACACACACACGCCCGCACACAACTGACATTCGTGCTGGCTCGTGCTTGCTTCCTTGTACCATGAGCTTCCGAATATGAACATTGCAATGTTTCCCTGTATTAGCAGTATAGTTGGTGAATCAGGGGTCTTGAACTTCCCTCGAGGCGTTGGCGGGTTCTCTTGGGCTTGAACTGAAAGTTAGACGCCGAACCCGGAAAGCTCCTGCTTTCGAACAAGTGTCGAGTTCGGAGAGACTTCAAGTCAAGTTTCACTTATGCGGAAATCATAGACCCGAAGTAAGCCCTGAACACTGCACACAATCAATACCTAATATCCTTGGACTGCACTTGGCTGGACAATATCAGGGCCGAGGCGTGCGAGACAAAGAGCGCACGGCATCCTGTTAGCTGCAGAACTTCAGAACTGTCAACGTCATGTAAAAGCAAGCGGGTTCAGGATTTATTGGGGTTTAGTCTGCTGCCGAAAAGCCGAAAGACTCGATGCTGGAACCCTCACTTCTGCTCCGAAGGGTTGCAAGTTATATACTTGTACGTTCTAGTTAGACATCGTGGTGGCTCGAAATATCAGCATGTCAGGGCCACTGTCTTCAAGGGCTCAAGGTGGAGGATTGCGTGTTGTGGGTTTTCTGTTGGGTTTAAGGCTGAACGGTTTTTGGCTCATGGTCTTGTGAGTTTGAAACCTCTAAGCTCTCGAGAGAAATAATACTTGGGAAGCGCTCGCCATGCGGGTTTGCTGCCGGCACGGGACGCAACGAAACTTTCCGATTGCTTGCCGACTAACCTCAGCCACGCAGCAGTGAATCCACCTCATGCCACTTGAATCCTAAACCCTGTAAAGTTTAGGCCACAAGAAAACGCATGCAGCAGGCAAGCCCTGCTTCCCTGTCTCAGTAGAACCCATGAGCAAACAAAAGGAAGCAGGATGGAACACCGAAAGCGAGCCCAAGTCTCACTGTGTTAAACCTCCACGTGCCCACAAACTGCACTGTGCTGCGACATAAGACCCGACCCGAACCCAATGTCATGGTGCTTTGTAGCCGAGGGATGCGCCTCGCAGGCCCCACCGAGACCCCGTGAGCGTGCCGAGAGCCGCAAGGACTCGACCAGCTGGTCAGCCTTTGGCTTGCTACATCGGACATCCTAACACTTCACGCCTTAAACCTTGTACACCTGGGTCTATGCTCGCCCTAACCCGCTTAACGTGTGGTTCTGAGTTCGAATCTTGGCCCTTGGCCTCCAGGTGTAGGATTACTGGTCTTGGGGTGTGTTTTGAGTAGGTCTTGGACCGGTGTTTTGACGTCATCCAGGCGCTTGGGTACCAATGCTCGTCTATGTGGTATGTCTCAGCTAGTGTTAAAAGCATCTTCATGAGCTGGTTGAGACAGCTTGCTGGCGCGGGATTAGGGTCGTGGTGTCTCTGAAGCCCAGGCAAGCTCGAAACCCCAGCCAAAGCCTATCCTTTTGACAAATTCTCGTAGCCCATGCAACCCACATACTGTCTAACACCAAACACGGAACAAACATAGTCTATGCAAAGCACCCAGATTGATCATGCCAAAGCTGCTACCAGTACTCGTGCTACAGCGGACTGTCCTAAACAGTGACGCGACGGCTTTCTCCAAAGCCCAAGGTGCTTAAGGTGTCAAGGCCCAGGCATGTATCCGATCTTTGGCGATGATGAGCACGGGTACTCGCTCCCTGGCCTGTCAGGACAGCTGAGACTGGATAGCATGCGAACTTTTGGTGGGGGAAATAAGAGAACACAAAGCCAATCACGAAACTCTGGTATTGTACATGTCCAAAGACAAGAAAGGTCCCAAAGGGTCCGCAAATCTGGGAAGCAAACTCTCTCAAAGATCTGATGACATGACTGCATTCTAGTTACTCGTAATTCTTGATCGCAAAAACCTGACAGAATGTTCATTCTTAATTAGTACATAGATGACACTAGTCTAGTGTTACTAAACTAGACATAGGCGTAGCATCACGTGGTTTACCTTCTTGATTGCAAGCCCGAGACCCATAGACTCCACTCCGGCTCACGTGCGCCTCAAAGGCCACTTCGGCAATGCGGGCTGTCTGGGCCTCGTGCCGCTGCGGTTTGGATCCCAGTGTTTGTGCGAGAGTTCGGTGGTCTTCGGAGGTTTGGGAAGTCCGAAAGCTTCATGCTGTCACTCGGACCGACCAAATGAGGATTTCAAGGATTTTGCACGGGTCGTCCAAAAAACCGAAACCGAGCTTGGAAGGAAATGTCTGGGCCTCCACAGTCTCCTCGACATACACGGGCGTGTGCATCTCCCCCAACTTGGCCGGCAAAGGCCTCGACAGGTGCTCCGATGAAGCTGCAAATAAGGCTTGCTAGAGATTGAGGTTTCGTCATGTCATCATCGTCGCAGATGAACATCACACCACCACTGTGTCTGCGGTCTCGCCAGGCATACCTGTCTTGGCTCTTCCTTAGGCCGCAGCTCGTGGAATGGAGATCCTCTGCAAGTCCTTGCAAACCAACTTAAGAAACATCCGATGAAGAACCGTCCCGGTGCCCGACACATGCCGTCTTGATTGGTAAGATACGCTTCTCTCATGGTAGATACATGTCAAAATTCAAACTTATGTGTCAAACCGGTATTCTGAATCTCGGCACTAATGGTCGAACTCTTCAAGATTGCGTCGGCCGTTCAACCGGAATGTCGGCTTCCGACGCTTGGGGCCCAGCTTCAGGAACGGCGGCACCTCGAAGAACGCTGCACCTGCTGGGACTTGACTAATGCCTCAACCTCAGCGACCTGGACTTAGGGAGTGACAAGGGCTTCATTGCAGGACACCCCAGGAATGGAGACATTCCTAGAGGAGCTCCCTCACAAAGTCCAGCGCCAGCCCCAAAATCCGAAGTCGTTTGGCACTGAAACCTCCAAGGGCCGGGCGATAGGTCTCTTGCAGGAACTTGCGCTCTGGTTCACTGCCGATAGAACCGCTCAAGCCTTGTCACTCAGCACCGCCATGATCATCGTCACGACGGCCCCGGCTACGACGACGATGACGACGACTACCACTAGCACTACAACTACCTACATGATCGCGTGGTGCTGAGGGCGACAAGGGGGAGGAGAAAGAATGAGAAGTAGCCGTACTGGACAACCAAGAAAAACACTACAATAACAACCATCACTGCCACATCTTGTTCACACTGGCAATGGCAATGCCACGACAAGTGTAACTTCCGCGGGCGTTTGCAATCGACTGAACCACTATAAGCGTGCGTCGTCGCAGCATAAAGCACTGGAATACTTACAACGCAACCAATCGAAACACATGCAGAGCGTCATGCAGCCGGAAACACTTGAATTTCTTTGCCACGATCATTTGGTTTTACCCGGTCCTCTTTTAGAACATGCCCACACGGAGCCCAGACTCCGAACACGGGATTAGGTGGGCAGACTTTCAACAACATATACACGCTCAGAACACGCGAGTCAACATCTCAACGGCTAAAGCATCCTAGGCCATGCTAGCTGCGTTTTGAATTCAAGCCTGTTTAGGCATTGCCGCCTGGGCTCCTGGCCCAGTATTCTGTGGTAGCGACGGAAGACGCGGGGTCGCGACCTCGCAAGCACGTCGGAGCATGGGCCTCTGGCACTTATTCGAGGACGGCAGATGACTTCTCGGTCACAGCAGATGAAGCAAAGTCCGCCGAAGCAAAGACATGGCTTGCATACATACATATATACATACATATACATACGTACATAACCATCTTTATGTGTGCATATATATATATATGTATATATATATATATGTATAGAGAGAAAGAGAGAGCGAGAGAGAGGGAGAGAGTGAGAGCGTACATATATATATATATATATATATGGTCAGCCCCCCCCCCCATGATCTACCTCCGTGCACGTATGTATGCCGACCGAAATCCTTTCGCACCGATTCGAGGGAGCGCACTACAGTTGTAAGACGGTCTGCTGGGATGATGAAGAAAGGGAAGCCTTACCCTGTAAATGGGTCCAAGTAGTAGCAACGCGAAAGAGCAGCGGTTCACATCATAGTCTCCAGGACACCGGCATGACGAACAAGCGCTCCTGGTAAAAGATCTCTTTGCCTCGGTCCGCGTCTCGCAAAGATCTAGTCTCCGGCTAGTTGAGAGGGTCTCCTCGAGATCTCTAGTATGAGGGACCAGGCCAACAACTAAATACATAAGTACAAAATTCCTCGTGGTCGGTCACCCGCCGCTAGGATTTGGCGTGGTACCTTGCCAAGCTCATGAACCCTGACTGCAGCCCTCAACAGCCCAATAACCTTGGGCCCGAGGAGCTAAGACCGTCGTGGAAGTTCCGACACTCCAGCGCCAAAGACCAGGCCTGCAGACGACCGGCGTCGGTTTCGGGTTTTGGGTCGCTGCACACGGAAACAACAATGTAAGGAGGGCAGAGAGACAGAGGCTGACAATGCCAGAAGCAGACAGAAGACGGGAAAGAGACAGACACGAGCCACAGCCTTCCAACACCAAAACTCCTCTTTGCACTGTCGTGACCCCCTTCAGAGCACCTTCCGAACCACATGCAGTCAATCTTAAACTTCATTTCGACCGACTGCCTAACCCCAAGCGCGGAAATCCCGGCGACCATCGGCAGCAAATGCTGGGACATGTAGCAACAACCGGTATGCGTCAAACTGCGAAGAAAAGGAGGCACCCAAGCTCTCCGAAGCAGGACAGGCTTCGAAGTAGCTCCCTTCTATCTCCGGCAAAAGCCTGGTACTGGTTACATCCAGCCTATATACCACAAGTGTCTGACACACGAACCGAGACAGATCATGGACACAGTTTTCTTTCCAATACGAAGCTGCAGACGTCAACGAAAAATCACTGTGATCCACCTTCGGGTTGGCTCGACCCGCATGGAGCGCGCAGTATCTGCCGGATTCCTTGGAGTAGACGTAGTCCTGCTACACTGTACACAGCTGTTGAGACTCAGAGTGTGGGGAGCGGGGCACAACACCGCCTTTCGGGTGTAAGTGGACTTCCTAAATGGGTCGGTGTTTATCCTCAAACTGAAGTACCTTTCCTGCAAGGTCCAGAAGCCCTGGTAATTAGAAATAGCTCCTCACCGGAGACGAAGCGGAGACCTCGCTCCCACTCCTGCAAAGTACGCAGAGTTTAGGTGCTCTGGGTTCCTCTAAAGGCAGCAGGCAACAGGACAGATCTGGAGCGGCAAAGTGTAGGCCCCCTTTACTAAATTTAGAGACCTTCTTAGATACAAGTCTATCGTACAAAACGAGCATATCCAGCTTTTAGCAAACAGAGACGAAGAAAGGTCTACAGGCATACACGTATGGTGCAAACTTACAGACATATCAATGACTGTTGTATATATATATATATTGTTGTGATGTATTTGCCTCCATGTTTATATGCTTGACAAGCGTGTTATTGAATATTAAGCCAGTGGTATGCATAACAGAATGCTAAACTAGTGATTAAGTGCTACGTAGTGTGAAGTGCATATACAAGTCCTCAAACTGCACAATACGTACATCAGCATCGAAAGGTCAGCTGGTTTGCAGCCCAAGTATGAAGCATGTGCTAGTTGCCGTTCGCATCCGCTCACTCCGAGATGTATCCTCCATCCTACCAGGTCCTCCCAATTATCAACATGGACTAGGCCGGATTATAAAGAATCAAACGCTCAGCGGTGCCACCCTCAATTTTGGGCGTCGGATGTGTCGATTGCGACGGCGCTTAACAGTCTTCGACTGTTTAGCAACTGCTGACAGGTCGCGAATCATACCGAACATCGATATATCCATAATCTTCGTGAGGCCGGTACGGTTGATCTTGCCCCTCCGGCAGAAAACGAAGAATCCTAAAGTCCTAAACGGTCCTAAACTACTTTGCCAGCATCATCCTTGTCCTTGGAGGTCTCAAGCGCCTCTTCGGGCTTAGCGTCAGCCAGGATCGGCTTCTTTTCCTCCTTGGACGGTGCTTCCAACATGGCCAGCACGGACTTGTAGAAGAGGGCGGAGAAGATGAGACCCAAACCGAGGACCTGAAGCCCTGTGACCGGGTTGTGGTACTTCAAGTAAGAGACCAATATAGAGACAACCTGACGGACGTTCATCGTCGCTGCGAAGACCAAGGCCCCGAACTCCTTGATCCTGAGCCATGGCTGAATAACTTGACATTTCAAGCCTGGAACTATCGTCGTGATTTCTGTTCAGTCATCCTCGTTGCGGTTCTGCCCTAGTGATTCACCTCAAAAGTTTCAGCTGAAAACACCTCTACCTATCGAGGCCCAGAAGCTGCGAGTAGATGAAGAACTGGCTGGCGACCGCCGAGCCGCTGAGCAGGGCGGAGTCGAGCCAGAACTGGGGATGAGCGAAGCCAAAGGCAAGTGCTGGCATGAACTGGCCTCGTAGTGTCAGGGCGAGGTACCGGGAGTCATGAGAGGCCTGAAGATCGTATAGTTTCGCAGCTCTGAAGTATCAGACTTGCAAATGCATGCGGTTTTGAGGTCTGAGATGGTCTGAGGGGTTTCTCGCTCCAAGCTTTCCGCTGCTGTAGGCGTGTCTGCGCTCACACTCGGACATGCCAGGCGAGGTTATTGGTGCGTGGGGTTGGAAGTTTCAGCCCCCGCCTGTTGCAAGCAGGGTGACAAGGGACACAGTGGCAGAGAGACCATTGATGTACAACATCTGGTTGTACTTCGTCGTCTTATGCTCCTTGAAGAGTTTCTCTTGGAATGTGGAGGTAAGCCCATCCAGTGCCAGGAAGCAGCCGAGCAGCAGGAAGCCCTTGAAGCTGTTGCCGGCATCCAGTTTGGAATGGGTCGGCCCGGTCATCAGAAACTCGGTGCAGCCCAAGGTGACGGCAAGTGCTACAAGCCAGTCCCTACCACTGTAGGCCTTGCCGGCAATGATGATGCCCCAGATCATCACGGGCATCATCTTAAAGCTCTTCCCAAGCATCTGGACCGCGAAGGAAACATACTTTAGGGCCTCATACTGGCAGGAGCTGGCGTAGACGTTGGAGAGGGAAACGACAAGATACTTCCAAAGAGGAGCGGCATTCCTCATCGACTCACCTTTACCAGCTGCCATGCACACCGCAAACATCACTGCGGCCAGTCTGTTGCACAAGACTAGGAAGACGGAGTACTGGAACAGGTTCCCGTCGTAGGCCACGGTCATAATGCCCTCCTGGAGGATGCCGTACAAGACGAGGGTGCCGATGATGCCCGCACCATAGAAGACACACCAGCTGGCGGAGGAGACCTGACCCTCAGCCATGGCTACGCTAAGCGGATGGTAAAGAAATGGAGGTTGTGACTTCTAAGGCTCCGTGCCAGAATCTGAAAGACAAGCGAAGACATGTCCTCTGTGGCTGTTTCGCCAATCCTCCTGAAACACTGCACCCCGAATCCTAACACAGTGGACGAGTGTGTAATTACCACACTAGATACATGACGACGTCTGCACGCATGCAAGCATGCATGCATGCAAGCATGTCGGCAGCCAGATAGCAAGATTATGTCTCTGCGATACGGGAGACGGAGATGCATCCATGTACCATTGAGAATTCAGAGTAAGTGAAAGTCAGTACCAAGCCATTCGGGCTCGTATATGTGCCTATACGAATGATAGGCATACCGCTCGCATTAGAGGAGAGAGGGATAGTGAGAGAGAGAGAGGAGTGATGATAATGATGATTGTGGCGGTGGTGATGGTGACCATGTCGATGACGACGACGATCGTGATGGTCGGCCTGGTTCTCCTTTCTGGCTCGGGTTTGGTTTTTCAGCTCTGGACCAACCCATGACTAACATTCGCTTGTACGTTGTGTCTCTACAACGGGAAAGGTTCTCAATAATTTCACCCTCAATCCTGTCCCTTTAGAAGCCGCACTCTTAAACTGCCTTCGCTCCCGAAATCGCCCTGCAGCCAGGGCCTTGCACACCTCGTGGAAGACCCGGTTCGCCGCAGGATGGCTGGATGTGCGGAGGTGCGCCAACTGGTCGGGCCTTGGGTCTGGGAACGGTGGGACTTTGGTTTTCCTTCTGGCGTGAGGTTGAGGAGCCAAAGGAGGGATCAAATCAATCCTGGGCACAAGCCACAGCTCAAGGGCACGGCGTTGTTGTTGAAGGCTTGCTTTATAAGTTGTTGATGCGCCCTCCCTCAAGTTTCGGGCATGGGACTCAAGCCTTTAGCAGCGACGGTCCCGGTTTTGGGTTTAGGGGCTTCACTCAATGCTCCCAACGAGCAGCCTGGCTTGATCCGATGGAGGGCCCTTGAGGTCTATAGCAGGCTGTGCCTGAGAAGCTCCAACCCTTTCACGGTAAGCAGAAAAAACTTCGAAGAAGCGAAGCACTCTCAGGGCAAGCTAAGACTCCGATTTCAGTCCAGACACCTGCAAGCTAGAACGTGATTTGCCTGCAGCCGATCCTTTTCTCCCTCTCTTTCGAGCTCGCAAACTAGAGCCGCGAGGATCCGGTCGAACATCTGCTGTGTGACGTTCTCGTCACTGACCTGCTACCAAGCAAGTTCCGATAGGGCGGAATATCGAAACTGCATCTTGAAAGGCCGAGACCAAGTCCAAGAACAAGCTTAGCCAGCTTCACACCATTTAGGCTTGAAGTGCGACCTTCTGTCTGACCCCTTCAACCAGGCCTCGAAGCCCTCCGGCTTCGGATAGCCTCCAGGAAGCGGCCCAAAGCTGCGGGTGCAAAGCCTCGGGTCCCGCGGCGCCAGCGTCTTCCGAAACCCTGAGAGATGCCTCAAACTGCGAAGGCTGCCAAAAAGGAGTTGGAGCCCCAGCCCAGCATAAGAGAACCACAGCTGTCCCTGAAGCTCCAGACTCCAGACCAATGTGCTCAAACAAGCATCAAGCCGCAAGCTTCATGAAATCAAGAACTGAAACCCACGACACTACTCAGTACAAAACTTGGGGAACTTCGGAAGACCGATCAGCGCCTAAGTGCTAGTTACCCTGTGCATCTCCAAAGGATCCGAGAGAGGACCACAATGGCCAAGCGGCCAGAGAATGCAGCAGCCGGGTGACTTTGCCCAACCACTATCGCCAAGCCTTCGGGTTGAGGATTCAGTGATTCGGAGCAGGCGGGCGGGCCATGGGGTCATAAGGGGGCTGGGAGATGATCCCTGGAAGAGCTCGAGCACCATGTAAAGTGGAAGGTAACTCGGAAGCCTCCAGCTGACTTCATAAATAACCACAAACCAGCCCAGTCTCTCCATCTAACCTTAATCAGCTTATAGTAAAACCTAGCTTAGCATGGACGTGCCGGTCGTAGGCAGCTTGAACTTTCGGGGCTTGAGGGTGTAAGGTCGAGGGTTCCGGCGGTTTCGGGTCATTGTAGGATCCAGGAGTCCACCACAAGTGTAAACTGTTAGCAAACAGCCGGTTATCGTGAAGACTGACATGTGTGGCGACCTCCTGGTTCACTGAACTTCGACCGTGCACAACGATTTGTGTCTGCTGCAAGCGGTCGTCCAACGGCCTTCGCTCAACATCGGCCATGTCCTGCACACATAACACATCTCCAAGTGCAAGCTTGCTGATGTCGGGTGGGCATCTCAGGCTCCAATCTAGATGCGATGTGTAGCAGGAAAATCCAGACCAAATTCAGACAAGGAGCAAGCATGCACACAGGTCAACATGCCTTTTTGTTCAAAGAGATGCGCCTGTACTGGGTCTGCTCTGATCTCTAATGACAGGGTATCTGTGCAGTTCTCCCGGCACTGTGACCAGGACACAAGGAAAACGGCCGCGCGCATCCCTGGAAGAACACACACCGACAAGACTCCGCCTTCATCGAGCTATGTTTGGTTGCGGTTTTTCAGGGCTGCCACGAAGCCTCGTACAGATCAGCATTGACCTTGCTGCTAGCTCTCCTTCCGTCTGCACCGACATGTTACACTCCAGGGCTCGTGGCTCTCGAAGGCTAAGCCCTCAGAACTAAATGGCAAGTTAAAGCAAGCACATGTATCGATGTGTTTGTCTGCGCGACTCTGTAAGGTAAACATACGGAACGGTGGTGTGCTCGTGTAATAACTCATAAGCACCGGCTTGTATGCTGTAGGTAGGTAGGTAGGCAGGCAGGCAGGCAGACAGGCAGGCAGGGAGCCGAGCATGCAATTGTCTATGCATGTGTGTATATATATATATATACACATGCATATATATATATATATATATCAAAAGCACATATGTTACATACTATGTGATGGTGCACTTATATAATACGTATTACTTCAAACAACGAGCTGATGGTTCCAGTCCATTGACGGGGTCCTGCCAAGTTCCGTCATTAGGCCGCATAAAGAAAAGGGAGAGCTCTCGGCAAGTCGCTAGGTGCAAAGATTTCACTGCAACGGGCTGCCTCATCCAGCCCGTGCAAGGGCTACGGACTGCTTGGCTCCTGGAATCTCTGAGTATCCCTGCAGAAGGAACGGGTGTAGTCGGGACCCTCTTCTGAAATTTCTGTTTCTGCCGCACTACTTGTGCTGGCAGCACAAAAACAACGATGACCGGGTAAGGTATGGGCATCTCATTTACACTTTCGTGCAACTGAATCATCCCAGGACCAAGGCTGTGCAATTTGCGAGCCACGCCTCCGTACATACAAGCGACGCGTACGACGTCAGATATAGGCATCCTGTACACAGGATGTTTCTCAACCCAATGCTGCTAAGATCTAGAATTCAACTGCTGTACAAATCACCATCAAGCTTCTGGAATACGTAGTGATGCTAGGGATCATAACAGCAAGATGCCCGCATAGGCTTCTCCAGTAAGGAGAAACAGAGCCCTGCACCGCAGCTGCGGCACTGAGGATCCCAGCAAAGCAAACTCTCCGACGCTCTGCGCAGTGGGCTCACACAGGAGTGTGCCCGGTGGCTGAGGTCATCACACGTTGCATCGCATACCCAGGGAGCCCAGTGCTTACCTGGCTAGGGCCAGTTAAGGCGCATCGAGAATGGAGGAGAGATGAACCCCGATAAGCCCTAAGCTAAGCCCTAAGCTGAGGATCTCTGCGTGACTTGGTCACTCATATACTGCATAACACCCACCATTGCAGTAATCAGCTTACCCGAGCGCAGATCACACCTTGAAGACGTACGCATGGCAAGCAAACCTTGTACACCAAACCTTCCAGTCTTCCAGTGCCCGTTCGCTATATGAGTCTTTCGTGTCTTCACACGTTCTTCGCAATGTGGGCCAGTCTTCAGAACTGCATATGCTAGGCCTGCGAATAAATATTACATTTCTATATAGGACTTGTAGCTCTATTGCATCCATGCAGCTGCGGCAGGACCAGGTTCTTAGCCTCAGCCACCCGCGCGGCGGGGCGGTGGCGGAAGATCCTGCGCGGCCGAAGAGCACACGGGGCTTAAGTGCCGGTTCAGGTTCGGATCGAGATGGAACCACACGTGCACGAGCTAGGATGGTGCATTTTCTACTTGATTCATGCGAAAATTTCGCTGTAGGGAACGTCATCGTTTTACGGGGTCTCTATACATGCCTGAACTTAAGAACATGAAGAGGCTGCTATATCGGCGAGCACCGCAGCCTCCTGCTGCTCCTCCCCCGCCTCCTACTACCACAACTACCACCGCGACTACGACGACGACGACGACGACTACCACTGCTTCTGTTCCTAGGGCTGCTATTCCTACTGCTCCTGTGCTCCTGCTGCTGCTAACCCAATGTTGCTCCATGTTGCTCCAACAAAAACATGTGGCATTCTCAAACCCTTCCAGGGCGTCCTTGATTGTTTTCATCTTCGGGCCCTGCCGATCCGGCTTGTCGGGCTTGCCGCCACCACCACCGCCTCCGTAGCCTTCACAGCAACTGCAGGGCTTTGGGGTTTAAGGCACGGGATGCCGCATTTTGGCTTCAGGGCTTTTTCGGACATGCAAATGTTGGGCTTCTGGCTCACGGGTTCCAAAGGATTCGGTGCTTGGACCCATAGCGTAACAACTCACTCACTCATTTCACTGATGTTTTGACAGGTTTGCAAGACCCCACAGCCGCACTCAGCCGCACCAAGCAATCCGAAAAGCTCTAAATCTAAGACCCTGTGAATAAAGCTCGCCTCCACTTGAGGAGGAGGAGCCTCCCCACATCCAATCGAACCAGCCTTTCTCCTGCCGTTGCCGGACTTCGCTGGAGTCTATGGAGTCTAAGGCTTGCCCGTTTGGGACCCTGGGCAAGAAAGGCTTACGGCTAAGGTTTAAGTAGCCTTAATTATCATGGTTCTTCAAAGAAGCGAAACTAATTTCGTCATTATTCTGAGCAGCATCGCATGCTTTCGATGCGGCGTAGGTGAGCTACTCTGTCAGCGTTCTTCACTGTGGCCGGGCGGCAACAGTTGGTGCATTACTCGGAAGCCAAACTGCGGCTGGATCGGCAACTCCCTACACTATTGTCCACAGGATCTACCGAGCTCGTTTATCGCGCAGGCGAAATCTGCAGTCGCACTCTCTCAGGCTGGATTTCAAGATACCCCCAAATCCGCACATCACTCGGTGCCCATGCAGAACCCCAAAATCACCCTCCCAGGATCCCTAGATCCGAAGTCAGCTTTCAACATTTCTAAATCCACCAAACAAGCAGGAAACCTCGGAGCCGCCCGGAGCGATGGCCGCGGGCCGCTTGTAGGCCTTCGGGTTTCGGAGGTTTCCGGGGTCCGAGGCAAGGCTACCAGGTTCTGGATCTATGCAGGAGCTGACTATCCTAGTTGTGTCTGTTCTACGACGTTCGAACTCGTTGAAGAATCGTGGAAAGCTGCAGTTCGCTCCAAACCCGACCCAAGGCTTCACCTTCTTTCACCTTCTAGTTGCTTTCCAAACCCGTACACAACACATGGAACCCATACTGAACAGCCCAAAGCAGGGTGCTGATGCCTGAGCTCACCAGCCTATTCACTTCCAACGGAAAACAAATACCACAGCAGCTTCATTGCAACCCCGAAAAGTAGCTCGCCAAAATAAAACAAAAACCTGAAGATTGATTGATGCCTCAGGCCCTAAACAACAGCCTCCGAAGATTTGGCATTCGGATCTGCTTGGTGTTCCTCGACAGGTGTGGATTGAGGTGGTCTGGCATAGCTACAAGGCACGCACCCATGTGTAGCTCCTTGAACCTCTGCTTCTGCATAGCGCGGATGTCCGCCAGGCTCATCTCCTGTTCCTGGCGCTTCTTCTCCGGATCCTCCGAGTTGCGACTAACTAGACGCTTTAGCCGGGATTCAAGGCTTCTTGCTGTTATGGTCCACATCAGGCTTTAGGACATGCTCCGTGGTTAAGAGCGGAGTCGTTAGTCTGGGCTTGGAGGTTTCGGCCCTCGCGCTGCGTGGGTCGTCCGTTGTTAGTGAAAGCTGCAACGGACTAGAGGTGACTGTGGTAGTGATCCTTTGAGGTTGAGGGCTGAGGGCTTGCGACAGTGGGTTTCGAACTCAAAGCTTATGGCTTACGGGCTAGGATCTCTTCAAACTTCGGGTTTGCAGTTCAAGCCGGGCTAGGCCTCGAGCTGATTGATGCTCTGTGCAGTTCGACAAAAAACAGTGAAGTTCTTTGGAAGG
The DNA here is from genome assembly GCA_905221635.1 of Symbiodinium sp. CCMP2456. Classification (NCBI taxonomy): domain Eukaryota; class Dinophyceae; order Suessiales; family Symbiodiniaceae; genus Symbiodinium; species Symbiodinium sp. CCMP2456. The sequence goes on along the minus strand of CAJNDV010007335.1, from coordinate 67,053 downwards.
TAGCTACGGCTTCAATTTTCATCGGGAGATGTGCTACGTGGTACGGTGGTACATGTTGGACGTTACGGCAAGACTAGGTGCCGACCCTCCCACAACTGAACATTAACAAATCGGCCGCAGCAGCTCCACAGCTCTCATACATCCTCATGCCAACTTGCCCTCCCGCGCGTCTCCTCACGGCGTTTGAAATCGAAGGCGGACTCCTCCAGCAGGAAATAGTAGGACTTTCAATGCACTTTCCCAAGAACCAAAACCCCAAAACCCCAAGAAGTCTCTCAAAACCGGTCAGTTACTACTGTACTGTAAATGGGGGTTACTTGACTTGCTTACAATTCTCTGAGCCGGTATTTGCACCAATAACCTATCCTGTCCGCGGACAAGATTTGACATTTGCCCCATGCTAGTTGGCGGCTGTGTTAAGCCGCAAATCTCAGAAAGTCTCAGAAAGCGTCAGCCCTGATTCCGCATCCGGTCCTTCTTGTCGCCCTTGGGAGCCGCGGACACGGGCGCTGGCTGGGCGGGCGCTGGCGGCGCGGGCGCCGCGGACTCAAGAAAGCCACTCTCCCTCAAAGTCTTTCTATTTGTGGGTTTCGGATTCTATAGGTTTCAGTATGTTTCAGTGCTTCGGGCATGCTGAAATTCATGTGGGGGAGAAGTTGCACCGGTCCTAGGCAGTGGTGCTAGTCTGTGCACGTGCTGACTTTCACAGTCTTCTCAGCAGGCTCTTTGGATGCACGAGCCCACATGCCCAAAAACTGGGTGCTTGAAATGCCTGCTATTCTTGTCCTGACGGCGTACAATACACTAGATTCGATGTTGCCAAAAGCCGCCCAACCGCCTGTAGGGTCTTCGGGGTGGGCTCCGGCGTCGGCGACTCGTCCTGGAGCTGCATTTTGTAAGCTGTGAATAGTGTCCATCCCGCATCTGATTGGCAGTCATCTGCACACCAATTCACACGAACTGGATAACAGCAGGTATCTAGACCTTATATGAATTCAAAACTTTGAAGCACCACCACAACCTGCTGCAGCCCCACCCTGAATGGACCCTGAAATCTCACAGTCAGACACCCAGACCTTACTCACCAACGGTCTAAACTCGTCCCGAAAAATCCACAAACCCAAGGCCAAAAACTTGCACCCAACCCCCGAGTCTTGTATCCCCACACCCTCAAGTCTAAACCTCGAACACCCTCAACCTAAAGACCCAGTAAAGCTCCCCGAACAAGCAAGCTAACGAAAAGCCACAGCCTACCTCATAGCACCCTCACCAGCAAGCCTTACGGAACGCCTGAAGGATCCTGACAGAATCTCTTTACAGGGACCCTTTAGGCATCCCTTGAAGGAACGCCCAAAAAGGGAGTTCCTTGGGAGAGCTGCCCTCCGACTGGCCCTCCGTGGTGGAGGCGGTAGCTGAGGCGGTCTCCATGGAGAGCTTTAGGGCCGCCTCCCGGGCTTCCGAGTTGTTGGGAACTGACTTCGGGTTACTGGCTAGTTTGGGTTTCACATGAATCCAACATTGGAGATAGTTGCAGCGATCTGGACATGTAAGGCTAGCCGAGCACTAGTGGCTTAGCTAGCCCGACACCCCAGAAGTCACAGTTGCGTCTCAGCTTTGGGGTGTTAAGGGCTTAAACAAGCGGCGACGGTTGTCAGCAGTAAGCATGTCTTCTCCCTTGTGGTGCATACTTGCCGGGAGTATGTGCCGAGGCTTGGCCCTGAAGCTTGCAGCTTCAGGCTTAGTATCCGAGAAGTCTTTATATAGGGGCCTTCATAGTTCGAATAGGGTTTTGGGGCCCATTATACTATAGTTATAATAAAGGCGTATTCAGGCCCGGCTTGTTTCGTCTTGCACAAAGAGTATTGAGCTGGCTCGAGAATCCTAGCGAAGTAACTTGAAAGCAACGAAGCAACCCGTACTTCTCGAGAGCCACACGGGTTCGTGCTTGGGGATTCGGCGTCATACCCATTCATTCCATGGGTTCGCATGATGAAAATATCTGATGCACAAGCTGCTCGGAAGAGAAAACAAAACCGGCCATTGAATCCAGAAGGCAGAAGACCTCTCCTTTGAGTCTCAAGGCCACACGAGGAAGCGGTCCTGCAGCTGCTCCTCTTCGGACATCGCTTGCGGTGCCGCTGGAGCCTCCGGCCTCATATGAGATCTGTGATGGAAGAAGAGACGATAGATGTGCCGATGCTCCTCACGGCCTGCCACTTTTGCATCAGTTCTCCAGCATTCCCCCATCAATATGACAAGAACCTTCCTAAGGCTGCGACTTCTTGGGTCTGAAGTGGGATCTGAATCGCCATCACGGAAAGCCTAGACCGACTCCCGAATCTGCCCAGCAAGGAAACCCCGCCCTGCGACTTTGACACGATGTTCGGGTTTGAGGAGAAGCCCGAAGCCCCAGCTCCCTGGACCCTGTATCGCCTGGACGCCACCGGAGCCCTAACTACCTCCTCAAATCCCTGCAGTCGGGTCACTTGGGTGCAGACCCACGCTCCCTTCGGTCGAGCTCCAGCTGCTTCAGGAGCTCGGCCTTGTTGGGGTCCTCAAGCTTCGGGATTTCAGCACAACTGGGACAAGCCGGGCGAGGCCACAGGTTCAACTCGCACCAGGCAGGCACACAATCCAATTACCACGCTGGCGACAACTTGGTGCAGACATCAGATGAGACCAGAACCCTACCAAAAAGGGATTTCAGGTTTAGAGTTTCGGGGGTTTCGGGGCTCCTCGAGGTTGGGGCTTCGGGTTCAGGGCAGAAAACTGAGCAGGATCAAGAGGGCATTTTGGGATTCAGCTTCCAAAGCTGAGGGTGCTGAATGTGCTGTGAGCATGATTGTTCGCATCACCTTGGCCACTCCGACTGCAAACAGATTACTACGAGCTCTCATCCTTCCGCCAAGGTTTGTGTTACATGAATTTGGCATGTGGTATCAACGTGACTTCTTAGCTCTCTGGGGACACACAAGCTTCATGGAGCTGGGGTTGCAAGGCTTAATTTCTGTCCATGTGCCTTCCGAGCCCTCGGAACGTCTGGTGGATTGATGTGGTTGTTCCAAAGCTTCTCATAAAATTGAAGCGATTTCGGACGTTTCCGGCTGCGGGGTACCTCGGGTCCTTTACTTGGGGTTGCCAGCTGAAGACTTACGGTGGTTGTTAGGCTTCGGCGTAAGCGCCAGTGCCTGGTAGACTAGCTGATAAGCTCTTCCCGAAACCGTCCTGCGCAAGCTTTGCCGCCCGCTTCTCGGACTCTTGAAGCTTGCCGAAGTGGCTCTTGGCCTTGACGGGGTTTCGGGTCTGACCAGGAGTAAAGAGTAAGGTAAGGTGCCATGAAAACTAGCTCGTCAGACGATGATGCCGCATATATGACGAGAGGTAGGATGTGGTTGGAAAGGAGAACAATGACAACAGTTACAATGTAAATGTAAGATGTTGCTAGTATAGGTGGTGATGCTCATGACACACAATCAAGTGAAACTTAACACGGTGCAAGGTTTTCTGATGGCAGCAAGACCAAGTGCCGACACAACGGTATGGTGACAGGTCAGCGCTGAGGTACTCTCAGAGTCTCTACTCAACCAGTAGTCATACGTTCTGATTCACAGCGTCTGGCCTCCAAGATCTTGACCACGTGCTGTGGGAAGTCCAGCTTCACGCTCTTGGGCAGCCTCACTTTGCCATGCAGATTCCCCAAACCCCACCGGACACTCAAATGCCCAGCTTGCAACTGAAGGGTCAGGAGGCGCCGCGCCGTCTCTACAGGTGTCTAGCAGGGTCAAACCTGCACAAACGGAAATTGCATACTCTTTCCGGAACTCCGAAGCTGTAAAGGGCCAAAGGACTGCAGGAACTCTCCATCTTGTTGCCAACCCATGCACTCCATCACCGGGATGATGCCCGGCAGTCCGAAAAGTGTTGAGAGCTTCTCCTTGGCACTCCGATTTTTTGGGGATGTGGGCTGCTGACCTCTTGCTCATGCGGGTCTGGAGTTGAGAGTGTTACTTAAGGGTACGGAGGAACAAAACTTGAAGACAAGTCTAACCAGTCCCAGGTTCGTTCGTGGTACGAACACGCCGAAACTTCTCCTCCTGTGGGTTCTGCGCCGTGTTTCGGGTGATCGTCTCGAGGAGATCCAGTGCCTTGATGGCACCATCCAGCGGCAGGGCCTCACACAGGCCCAGTATTTCTATCATGGCCAAGGCAGAGATCTTCTATCTCTTCTGCATGACAGCATGAGAATGACAGAGCATTGTCTAGTGTCCTTTCTTGGGAAGCGAAGGATGCATAACTCTCCACTGTTACTATAACTGCGTAATGTCCACTACATAATTTTGCACCTGCCTACTCCTACCTCTCTCCCGGGAGTAACATTGGCAGGATGCACTTTGCAGAGATGCAAGCTTTGGGAGGGACATCGCAGACTCTCCAAACCTCCGCAGTTAGCCCCTTTCCCTTTTCCACCAACGGCGAGACCCGCAGGAGCTTCTCGAACTCGTTGTACTCATTGGCGAATTTAGTCGGCGCTAGGCCGTAGTACGACATGGCCGGCGCAGCAAAAGAGCAGGCCGGCCCTCCTTGAACCAAAGTGCCTGAGGCAAAACCGCCAGGTAATACGGCATCCGACGAAATTCTCAACTTGTGTTTCGAAGGCAACTCGACGGGCTCCTCCACACAGAACCAGTAAGCTTGAAGCAGGGCCCTATCTTATTCCCGAAGTGAGAGCATCTCGGGGTCTCATACGTTCGCATCATCCAAACTTGTGCGTGTACTTAAACCTTGCACAGGGTTCTGCAGAGGCAGGTGGCAGACTGGCTTGTGGCGGCTACTAGTACGCGTAGCTATGGAATCGAGCAAATCGCGGTACTTTCTAGCCCTGGAAGTTATTCTTGAGATTACAAGAACATGAAATCAATAAAATCCATGCATCAGTGTTCATATCATGATACAGCTCTGACCAAGCTGTCCACGCCAGTAGCGTATTCTTAGACTCTGAATGCCACCATTTCATTTACACTCAACTTAGCAAATCGGGTTGAAACACGTCCTCTGCACCGACGCCGCGGAAAAGGTGCGTAAGCACGAAGTAGAGCGGCGGCTGTCCAACTCGAAGGGCGTCAAGGTAGCACACAGGATCCGAGGCATCAATTGAAGCAGGTGCAGCCTTTCCGATCTGGAAAGATCATCGCCGTCAGAGGCAGCGCATCCGTGTTCAGTTCGTGAAAAATATCGGAGCATTCCTCAGCAGGGACGACATCAGCTGCATCTTGGTGGAAAAGCGGAATATCAGGTGGTGTGTATGTAAGTACGTGTACGTATTCATGTAACTAAACACATACACAGCGTCATGCAGAGTCATTCACATACATTCCGACGTCATAGAGCTCCTGGTTTTCCGGCTGAAGCTGTGAAACTCCCCACACAAGGGTCTCAGGCGCAGCTGCCTGCGCCCTCCTCGAAGAGGGGAACTGTTTGTCATGCTATATTGGCTGGAAAGGGGATCCCAAGCACATGCAACACCTTTCGCACGCCTGGCCACACATCCCCACCAGCACACATCCTCCAAGCATACAAAAAGCTCCAGGAGCTTGATCAAAAACAATCAATGGTGGACGACTACAACAACATGTAGCCTTGAAGTTGGACTTGCCATCAACAGCCGAAAACAGCAACAAAAATATGATTTGATTTGTGTCAGCCTAATGGTCAGAGCCACGAAAAGACTGTACTGGTAGATCATCGGCACAGTTTGTTTTGCCTCTGCTCCAAAAGACGATCTTGATCCGGGAATCCGGATTGTAGTACGTCCGACTGTTGCGAGCATCCGTACAGCAATTTTGCGTGCGTGAAAACAGTTGACTTGAAACACAAACCTCGCTTGCAGCTAAGCGTCTTCGCTTAAGTCCGACCTCGGTGTTTATCCGTGCACTAACTCAACTATACCAGGAAGGCGCGGTGTAGATCCACTGCCAAGTTCAACCACCCACTACTTTTCAATTTTCGGTACGCTGTGTATTGCTTCCCGGGCGCACGGAAGCCGTGAGAGCAAGATTCCTTAAGTTACCAAGAGCACTGAAATTGCTAGCTTTTTTCGGCCCAACGTTTCCTCGGCGCCCGAAACCGCTACGACCGAACAGACATGGGCCTTACTCAAATGAATGCCTGTGGCACTGAAGCCTCGGCAGACCAATGAAATCATTCCTTCCAGGTGGCAGGGTCAGCACGAAGTAGCACCTGATCTCATGAGATCTCTGCACAAGGGCCATGGGTGCTCATTCGACATGAACCACAACAGAAAGCCACTGTGCGTTCTGCAAACCTCGAGCCAGAAAGACAAGCAAACGTCTCTGGGAGAAGCCGGGCGCAGGTTCCCCACGCTGTCGAGGATACGTCGAGCTTGCTCCTCACTGCGGCAGATCATCCTGGGTGGCACGAGGTGGATTTTCGCAAATAGACCGACTTATAATTTTACGGTTACTTATTAGGTCTGACATATGAATATAAGTATTCTTGTCGTGGCGAGTCGTGGATTCGCATTTACACAGAATCATGTTCCGACTCCTGCTGAAAGCAAGCTGACTTGCTTCGTTCGGACCTGTCCTTGCGAATTCTGAGCTCAGGGTTTCGAAAGCCCAAACGAGAATCCAATGGCAATCTGAACTCCTACAGATCCATCCTGACGGCCGTCGTTCCCCAGTCATGCTGAAACTTCACTCCGGGCACTCAACATATGCCCGCTGCAGCAGAACAGTCGCCGAACGCCGACGCTGGTGCTTGGCGAGAACCTTACTTAATTATGCTGCTACCGGGAGCTTTCGGGTTGAACACACACGGAACTTCGAACTGACCTTGACTTTGAGAACTTGAGGCCTACATCCGCAATCATGCGAAGGCTTGAATGAGGGACTGTGCCCAGCAGCAGCAGCCGAAGCAGCAGCAGCGCAGCAGCGACAGCAACAATAACCCAAAGAACACAGTAACGGCAACAGCAACGTCAAACAACCGCCACAACCACAACCGACAAGGACAATAACCCAAAGAACAACAGTACAGCAACAGCAACAGCAACGTCAAGCAACCGCCACAACCACAACCACTACTTCGAAAACTAGCAGTACTGATCACACTCTGCAGCAGTGCAATCATTGTCACCGTCGTCGTCACCATCAACATCATTGTAGCCATCGCTATCACCATCATCGCCATCATCAACAACATCACT
>CAJNDV010007335.1:35235-59728 GCA_905221635.1 Symbiodinium sp. CCMP2456 | reverse complement strand
TTGTTCCCCCCCCCCCCCCAGCCTTTCCCCGCGCCCCCCGCCCTCAAGGCTATCACCTCAAGACTAACATCGAACGGCACCAGCCGGAGCCCGACTCGTGCACCCGCAACCCTTAATGATGCTTGCATGCTTGAGTCTAGCCTGCCAAGGTGCCTTGGAGAAGTGTGGGCGGCGCTTTTTAGTTTCTTCATACCTGGGGTTGGCAGATCTGCTAGACCAAAGAGCTTAAACCTCTTAAGCTTTCGAAGCCCAGCCTCTGATCCCGTCGCTCCTCTCGTGATCTTCAGCCCTCCATAGAGCCCGATGAACTCTTGTCTTGGCCGTCGTATTTGAATGAGGTCTTCTGATTTTCTGATGGGTTTGTACATGACGACCCAAGACCAGGGCACATGGTCCATGGACGCAAAAAGTTGTGTGTGTGTGTGTGTCCTGGCAGTTCGGTGAACACATATAGTCCAAAGCCTTATTAGGTCTGACCTTGTCAGTCTGTGTTCTTTGACTTGTCTTGTCCTATTCCGTCACAAACTGGACTCCTGATGAATTCTGTGACTAGCGAGCAACGACCTGAGGTTACGTCACTCGCGCAGGTACATGAACGCACGTACCTCACCGAGTCCAGGTCCAGGTGCGCCGCGCGAGCCTCCGGCTAAAAGACCTACAGACCCTGAACCCCCCCATTCCAAAGCAATTGTTCCTCAATCCAAGAACTGTTCGATACCGATGCCCTAAACCCTAAGCCCTTAAAGACCTGATAAACCTACACCCGACAGCCTGATTCAGCGGGGCAGCCATGTCTCCGGAGGCTCAGACGGCTCGGAGGTCTGAGAATCTTGGCTATCCTGGGCCAGGATGGTCTGTGCGGTATGACCATTTCGTACTAGACTGATGATCTTAATACGCATCTATATATATATATATAAAGATACACAAACACACACAAAAGTATACATAAAAAAATATATATATATATATACATTTAAATATATATATATATATATATATATATATATTTATATACATTTAAATATATATATATATATATATATATATATATAGAAAAATACATATTTTTTACATACTATAATTGTCATTGGTATCCGTATGTCCTGGGTCCCCCAGAGTCAGGGCTCGGTCTTATAGGGGCAGCCCAAGTGTCGCAGGTCACCACATGCTCGTTCAGTCGGATGAGGTCAGCAGACAAGGGGTTCTGCTTCAGGATTGCCTTGCAAGGACATGGGACCTTCCTTGTTCTGGTTCAAGTTTCAGCGACGAAGACTCATCTCTGCTGCATGCGTATGTTCAGATGTGTAATTCTTTCGATGCCGATTCTCAGGCAGCTCGCATCGAGGACAGAAGGCATGGGGTATTTATATTGGCCGCAGAGCCGGATCTCGTGATCGTTAACCGATGCGGTTGGACGGTACCGGGTCAGGCTTGCAGCTTCGGGGGGAACGCGCTGAGTCAAGATGCATCGCGGTCGTAGTCAGACAGCGGATTATCGTCAGCTTTGGCACCAGGTGCCTGCCACCACCTGCGGGAACAAGCGAGTCACTTGTCGCAGCGACGGGCCATCGGGTCGGGGTAAGGGTCTCAAAGTGCCAGCCTGCCGCTGTTTCCTCAACCCAACTAACTGTTCCTCCCCGGTCCACGGCATGATATATGCAAGTCCCGGAGCCTGGCATTCATGGCGAAGCAGCATTGACAATCTTCGCCCCAAGTCCTTCCAGAGAGTTGCAGGTCGTAGACTTCTGGGCAAGAAGTCGGACTTCTACCTGCTGCACTTGGAGCTTGTGACCCGGAACTTCCAAGTCCCGGCGAATCTCCCCAAAATCCTAAACCCTTCCCTGACATCACTGACAAGATCCCTGCTTCGAGTTGCAACCTCCCATGCACAAAGCCTTCGACGCGGGCTGCGTGACGCGCTGCGCAGATTGGCTGCTTGCGGCGCGGACATGCGCTGCTGCTTCAGGACTAAGACTCTGGCGTAAGCGCTCCAGGAGGGGGGGCTGCAGCTTGAATCTTCGGTGCGGCGTCAGAAGTCTGTAGATAAAAAGCCCCTAGCAGCGAATGAAGCTTTAGAATTTGGAAGTTACAATTCGAGTTACAGAGTACCTACATAGGAGCTGCAAATTGACTTGCTGAGGCTCGAAATTCAGGAGTTACGGCTTTGCGCACGGTCTTCTGCGTGTAGACGACACTTGCTCTCAAAGCCAGCTCCTGAGTGGGGCGATGCAAGCAATGAACAAGCATCTTATCTGTCTAGGGTCCTAAGATTCGCTGTCCGAAATTCACTTCACATGTATCGCGCATGGCCTTCCTGTTCTTGTTTTGGTAAGGATCCACACCCTGTGTCACTGCATAAGCCACAAACAAAAGCAAGTACAGCCAAGGCCAGGCATGTCAAAGACTGCGTTGTCTTGCTTGTTTGGTGTTCTGTCTTTTTCTGCGGGGTGTTGTGGTTGAGAAGAGGAGACTTTGAATGACGCAGAAAATCGTTGATTGAAGTCCAAGTGTCTGTCCGTAAATGTCAAGACTAGTGTATCCACCCTAAGGCCCTGAACCAGTTCTGACGAACCCAGACTTCAAAACCTCGCACCTAGCGAAACACTGAAGTTGAGACTCTAGAACCACTGAAAGACACCAAGAGAATTCCAGGTCAACGCAAGACATCTGGCGCCCGGGCCGCTTCCCACTGTGTAAACCCGAAGCAACCGTTGTCGCAATCTCAGACAGCCTTTTGATGCGCGGGTTCCCGGCTTAGAGAGTTGCAGGCTATCGAATGTGACAGGTGTTCCGTTCTTGCAAAGCACGATGTCAGAAGAGTTATCGGTGCGGAGGAACTTCTCGAGATTTGCTCGTTTCTGTGTTTGTACTGCAACACTCAACTGTCATAGGCAGTATGGTGGTTACATCGCAATAGTCGTGCAGTTGCTTCTCTTGCTAGTATCAACTACTACCACTACTACTGCTACTTCTTCCACTACTACTACTACTGCTGCTACTATTACAACAACAACTACTACTACTACTACTACTACTACTACTACTAGTACTCCTACTGTTACTGCCACTGCTACTCCTGCTCCTACTAGTACTACTACTACTACTACTCACACTAACCAATCCTACTGCTAAACCACTGCTACTCCTGCTCCTACTAGTACTACTACTACCACTACAACTACCACTACAACAACAACAACTACTACTACTACTACTACTACTACCACTACCACTACTACTACTACTACTACTACTACTACTACTACTCTTGCTGCTACGTCTAACTACTACTACTACTACGACGACGACGACTACTACTACTACTACTACTACTACTCCTGCTGCTGCTACTACTACTACTACTACTACTACTACTACTATACTACTAGTTACTACTACTGCTACTCCTGCTGCCTGCTGCTGCTGCTACGGCTGCTGTTTCTGCTAGTGCTGCTGCTTCGGCAGCTGCTGCTGCAACTGCTCCCACTCCCAAGCCTACGACTGTTACTACCGCGACAACCACGACAACTACGACGTCGTCGACGGCGACTACTACGACCAAGTTTACGGGGACGGCTATGGCTACGACGACTGCAGCAACAATAACAATAGCAACAACTGCTACTACGACGACTACAGTAACTAGAGTACTACTGATGCTTTCTGCTTCTGCGAATCGAATGCGTGCCCCGACCTCGGCCCGACCCCCTTTTTGATAGAACCAAGAAAGCACGTCGTATCCAAACTGGACCCTGCATGGAGTCCGAAGACTTGAAGATAGAATGGTCTTACACGGTCAAGTAGCTTTAACTCCACTTTATTGCCAAATTCTGACAATTCTGACAACCTCGAGCCCCAAAGTCAATTGCCACAGGATGACCTCAAACGATTCGAGTCAGGCCCCGGCTCGGTGTTGGGGTACACGAACCTGGGGTTGCTGCCAGCTGCTGCTAGCCCACTAGAGACAGCAACAAAGGTGCCGAGCTTACTGCCTACGCATGTATGTACATGCGTGGAAGATATGTGCACATGAAGTACACCAGCTCGCGCATCTTCCCCTCATGTCAGACTCAGTCATGAAGACGGGGTGCTACCCCAACCCGCACAAGCCCACCCGCGACTTGACACTCCGTCTAGAGCTACCTCTCCCCTGCTTGCTTGTACAGACACGAGCACGACACAGGCACAAACGGGCATGCACAAGTGAGTCCACGAACACAAGCGTTTTCACGACGGACAATCTTTGTGCTGAACTCAGACCCAGAACAACACTGACACCCTAGGATGGGGTCCCCTGAGACTTCGTCAACATTGCACTATGTGGCTGGTCTCTGTGAAGCTGTATGCACTACTCCTGTTGCCGATTTTCCCTCAGCCTAGCCTTACATGCAAACCAAACTCGGCTTGCCTGCGGGTCTCTGACTTGCTTGTTGCGTCGAGACGCGGCTCGTTGGGCTCTTCGTCAATAACCAGTGCATCAACTTCATCAAGGATCAAGACGCGGCCTGGCTGCGGATCACGTGGAAAAGACACCGAACAGTGAGAAGACTATACATTATACATGGAAGTCAGGACTGCTACGAGCAGCTGCGTGGCCTGCGTAGCTGTCGAAGTCTCGTTTACCCTGCTCATTCCTTGCGATGCTGGCATAGAATGACCTGTGCGACAGGGTGAATTTCTGCCCTTTTCTGGGCACCTGCGTGGATTCCAAAATGCACGCCCGATGTTAGATGGATTGGCATCTGAATCTAAATGACAATCTACAGCAGGTTATTGGTTCTTACATATGGGCATGCATCTGTCACGTGATCGGAATCTGGATCGACAAAGCGACCACGACACGACAGCAAACTGAGCTGCTTGCTGCACGTGTTTCGCTTCGCAGTAGCAGATGTCGGCATCAGCATCCACACGAGCGGCCAAACCTCAGCAATCGCCAGCAAAGTCAGCAATACTGATCCTGTGCTTCGCGGCAGAACCCAGTAGCCAGCACGTAGGGCATGCTCAGTGTTTGACATGCACCTACAGAGTTGGCGTGAAACTGCAGCTCGTCTTTTTCTTCGCAGCTCGAAGATAACAAGGACCTGTCTTGGTATCGGTGAAAAGCTTTCCGGGGAGTCCATCATCAGAGCAGCAACGCTATCCTTGGCAGAGGGAATCGCGATGTGGAGTCTCTAGCATGGTGTTGTTTTCGTTTGTTGTGCCCCCTCTGCTTTCTCATCTTGCCACGTCTTCAACTTCCTTCTGCATGGAAAGTTTGACCAGTCCTGACCTAGAAAACCCAGATGAGCTGTTCCCGTCTCGGCATAGTCATCTTCTCCAAGCCTAGAGACGGCCTTTGGACAAATCACCGAAGTCGTTGTACTGCTGACGGAACTTCGTCGCCATCGGCATCCTCAGCCAGCTACAAAACCCCTTTCAACACAAACGAAATGTAAGCAGACTTTAAGCCCCAATCGAATGTAGGTCTTCCTGCAGGCAACAGAATATTCTGCAATCAAACACATGTTCCTAGGGCCCTACAGCATACTGCCAGGCGGCGGCGGCCGGCTCCCGGCCGACCAAACAAGACCGCTGACGATAAACAGCAGAGTACCGTTGGTCGTGGTGTCAACTGTCTTGTTAGGGGAATAGCTCTCGTGAGTGGTGGCAGTGTGTGGCTCACTGCGGTTGCGGTTGTTTAATGCTGCTATACAATTATTCTACTATACTGCTCTAGAAGACTGTCCTAACAGGTACAATGTATAGTTAGTGTAGGTGAACTCATAGCCGCTCTCCCCGGGCACATAAGCAACACATCCTGGTCAGTACGGCTCATGGCAATCTCAAGGGCAGAAGATCCCACACCAAGGGCAACAGGTCCGCAGAAAAAATTCGCCACCCCGCAGCTTGAAAGCATTTTATAGTTGCACTTCAACTGTCTTCTCTCGTCCTAACCGCAAAGAATCATCCTGATTTGTGCGCCAGTCGTCCAGCTCATCCTAAGACATCCGCAAGCAGCGGGGGAACAGATCGAAGCTTTAACCTCACTAAATATTTCTAAAGACCCTTGCCAGGTTTTGTGCAGGCAGGGTGCTTGTCAGCGATCTCACGAAAGGCCCGCAAATTGGGATTGTATCCTGCAAAGCCACGGCCCGTCAAGCTACTAGTTAAAGTCGCCAGTGAAACTGCCGGGCTGGATGACGGCTCCAAGATCGAAACCCAAGTGCACATTATTATAATGAAATGCCGAACTTAACAGGAGTAAGGTTTCAGATTCTGGAAGCTCGGGGGAGTACGGGCTTTCCGGCAAGACACAGCAACCTTGCTCAGCCTGGTTAAACATAAACCCCCAGCAGGCCAGAACACACAACACAAGACCCCATACTGCAAGCTGCCAAGCCGGCAACGGACTCCCGGTAAAGTTTGGTCATGGAACAAACCATAGCAACACTATTCATAGCGGTCTGAATAGCAGCTGCATAACGGCAGCGATGGGACAAACCATAACCACGCTATTCATAGCTGTCTGAATAGCAGCTGCATAACGGCAGCGGCAATTAGAAAATACCGGAAGGATCATGTAGGAACCAGGAAACAACTTGAGCGGCAAAGCTGCAACGACAACAAGCAACACTCGTCATTGGTGGCAAACACAAACTGGAAACACCGCCACCACCAGCAACTACAACAACCACAATCCGCCGCCACCCCGACAGAATGAGCACACACCGTGAAATAAGACAAGCAACAAAAATCTGCGGGAATAGAAACGGCAGACCTCGTTTCAGAACAATATGTGCGCACGCTGTAAGTGCGCAAGTGCATATGTTCTGAGTTTTCGCCTGGGTACGATCGTAATGGTAACAACATGGAAATCGCACAGGTCCCAACCCAGCCTGGCAAAGGATTGATGGACGGTATCCTGAGAACCGAGGACTGAGGACGTTTACATACGTTTACTGTAGATACTATTGTTTCAAGTTGCGGCTTCTCGGCTTCGGGATCGTTTGGCTTCAGAGTGGAAGGAGCAAAGGTAAGTTCCGGGCCGCTATTCTTGCGATACTCTGAATACTCATTGTATGCCGCGAACCTCTTACGGCTTATAGGCCCCCTGCCACCACTACTAGTACTAGCTTTGTCAGCATGGCGTCACAACAAGGCAGACTAGGAACCCAAGGCACAGGTTGCTTGGTTCACGGCCACCTAAAAGAAGCGAGTGGCCCGTTTACTTCGAAGCTGGACAGTTTGGCTTCTGAGAGGTCCTCTGCAATCAATCTCGGAGGCCCACGCCCCACACCCCGCAGCCCTCTGCAAGAAGGACTCGCGCATTGCTTGACTTGGGCAGTCTGCACATGAAATGATGACGTATTCGTCGCTTTGTCATCGGTGCGGAGCTGGCCGGCTTCGATCTGCCGATGCTTATAGTTGCGCGTTGACTCTCAGCTAAGAGAGTTACTTGAACATCCTGAAATGCCATCCCACCCGGAAGTATGAGTTGTCCGGTCTAGGCTTTGTTTTAGAGCCCCTCCATGTACCTAATCTGACCATATGCAGACAAGAAGCTTGAACATCACCCGCCCTGCAGGGACGCGGGCCACGAAGTACTCGATGTTTCCCTTCCCTTGCCCCATCTTTACACCTGATGGGGTTGAGGTCCAGGGCTTCGGGTAAGATCTGGGAGTTCGGTGATGTCGGGCTTGTAGATACACCTTTATCTCACCCTACCGCAGTCCTTGAGAAGGTGCCTGTAGGCGAGTAATCTCTGCATCATGAGTATAAGAAGCCGCGAACTGCTGGCAATGTTGCATTTCTCGCACATACACACACACAAATGATCAAGTATTCGAACATAATCAAAACACAAACACACAGTCTCACTCCACAACATGTAAGGCATGTCTGAACCACCCCTTCACAGATATAGCCACGTGGGGCTTGGACCCATCGATATATTTGTGTGTGTTTCACCACCAGTAGCAGCAACAAGAAATACTGTAAGCGACAACTAGGACAATGGCAGGAGTGAGCGTCAGGATGATCATCATGGCAATGATGATTTCGTGATCCGAAAATGAAGAGTCTGCCAAGGAGGGTGTCTAAAACGACGATGTCCCCAGCAGCTTCAGGCTTCAATGATGTAGAGAGTAGGTTCAGCGTGTGGGGAAGCAGATTCTGCTTAATTAGGGCCGTCAACATTTCAGTCCGCATAGGCAACTTCTACAGACTCGACTACAGGCTGCCTAGCTCGGCAAAGCTCCGGAGGACTCAAACCCGGAAGACGGGAATCGGGGTGCCACTGACCGTGCCGACACTGTGAGGCTCTTGCGCCGTGTTCTGCACCTTACTCACAGCTACATTTAGGCCTCAGCTTCTTGCGGCCATGGTACCATGGGGCTTCTGCGTGACCTCACAAACGTCAGTAGGTCTAAGGATGTCTAAGGGGTGCAAGGCTCCCACAGGCTGTGCAGGGAGTTGTGTTGGCGAGAGCTCGTGTGACAAAGAGATCAAAGAGCTGCGACACGCTGAGTCGAAGAACTTCCTAAGTCAAGGGTTCGCAAATTTAAAGGCTGTCCAGCATTTGGAGACTCTCCACACTTCACTGACCGAACGTCACACAATGCCAACAAGCCCCAGTGTCAGCCACCTACGAGTGAGGACGTTGTATGTGTATATGTGTGAGTAGATGTACACCGGTACACTTGTTCAGACGTTTTCTCGGCGCATTACACGTGTGTATATGCATGTATGTGTGTGTGTGTGTGTTTGTGTGTATGACTAGATAGATAGACCGATAGACGGATAGATAGATCGATAGATCGATCGAGATACCGATAGACCGATCATCGATCGAGACAACAGGTAGTGAAAAGCCACGACGCAGGCGAAGTCGAGTTAACTCAGAAGCTTCGTTGGCTGTAAGATGCTGGAGAAGTAAAGACAGGACACCGCGTAGGTGGCATGAACGTTGACCAGGAAGTCGCCCTTTCGCCCCATCAGCCTGCCACTAGCCACGCAGTATTTTGGTCAAGCTAGCCACCTGAAGCTACAGTATAGCTACAATGCTACTTGCAACCCCTGGCTAGCAGCTGGAGTCGGCTAGTCTCGCCATGTCAAACACAAGAACAGACCACGGGGCTCCCTCAATCTCGAAAGCCCACGATGCAAACCGTAAGCCCAAAAACTCGTCAGCTTGATCCGGGCCGAAACCCAATAGTAACAATCCGGTGAGGCTCCCTTACACACTCTCTCCAAGCGCGGCAGGCACGGCTTTCTGGTCTAGATATTACGCGGGTCATTTTTGGCCGTTTGGCCGTGGGGCCAGTGTGCTGTTCTGAATGTCAGACGTGGTGCAAAATCTGGACTCGCGTCGGTCCTGCAGTGTGGTAAATTCTCAACTCCCCAAGCCCTCTTCAATCCTCCGGCCTCCTGAGGGTGCGCCGCCCGAGCTCGAGCTGGTCTGCGGTGATGCGATGTGGCTTCGCAGCCACCAGTGTCTGCCAAAAGAGTTTCAGGACTCGAAGGACTTTGATGCAAGCAGGCCCAGGCCTGTACATCTTGAGAGCTATTTTAAGGGTTCGGGGAACGAGCTGTGCCTTTCCCAGCTGGATGTCCGGCTCGTTGGGCGCCAGGGGCACGATGTTGCCCTTCGGAACCTGCTCACCGGGTAAAACTCATTGAAAGTGTTACATTCACACGGTGCTTCACACTCAGAGGGGGTTTACTTGAGCTTTCTTGAAGGCTCATGAACAAATACACGCATCGTGTTCAAACGCGCGGTAGCCGGTAGCCCAAATGAGGCTCCTCGCCCGCTTGAACAGAACAGTGAATCGAGCTCTACAACCTTTGTCGAAATTTTCAGGTTATTCCGACACGTCAACTCGTGCAGTTCTGCAACACCGCCACCTCCTGCAGACTCATGCCCCATAATGAAATGCTGACACTGCCGACTATGACCGGCAATGATATGTGCTCAAACTGATTAACCCGGCCGTCCAGCGAGAAGTTGAACAGTAAGCTTTTGACTTTGCCTACTTTGACTCTGGCAGTTCTGCGCCTTGAAACGAACCGGCAATGGCGGCTTGTAGCGCACAGGAGGCGGCATACTTTCCCAACACACCCCCGAAAACACCCCGAGCGGGCTATGCAGTTCGCAGACCCTGTAGCAACAGAGGAAAGTTGAGCAAAGCACTAACTCATCAATGCATCAGCCTCTGGCAGTCTTGAGCACCAAACAATGGACATAAATGGACAACAAGACAGATTCACAGGGTGCTTCTCGACTTCTTGGCCAAATCGAATTCAAGCACCCTCGGTTTAGAGATTGGACCAGGGTGTGTGGGAGGATGTAACAAGTAACGGAGTATTGCCTCGCCTGATTCTGCGCCATCTATATTTCAGCAGGAGGGGTGGCGGCATTTAAAGTCATACTTATGGGATCATACTGGCATTTAACAATTCGGGGCGGCTTGATTCCTGGCGCCAGGAAGCGAATCCCTTTAGAGCCAACAGCACAAAGTTCGAAAGTGTGCACTCAGATAGCGATGCTAGCACAACGAAGCCGTACACGCCAAATAACTCGAAAGGCTGCTAATGGGTTGTTGGAAACCGAAGCTTGGATGAAACCATTCCGTCTTTCCTCTTGCAAGTTGCCGATCCGGTCGGCGAATCATGGGGTGAGACTGCTTTGCCTGGCAGACTTCTAGCAGCTGTTTCGCATGGTTTCAACACTAGAGCATGAACGCAGTTGCTGCATCCTCGCTTTGTGTCTAGATGGGTGCTGACAAAGCTGCAAACTCTAAACTCCTGCCCGAGCCATTGACCTCCAACGTCGCAGAAGAAAGAGACTGCCAGCAAAAGCAGGGCCTTCTTATGTACGATTGCTGACGCAGTGAAACAAGACGGAAAAGCACCCTGTCGGATTAAAGCGAGTCATGCAATGCTGCTGCGAGCAAGACTACATATCTGCTTCAGCTTCGAAGGTTGGGTCTCCGACTTGAGGGAACCATTTTCCAAATTGATTCGAGGCTTCTTGTTTCTTTCGGGACGGGGGGGTTCCAAATTTGGGGTTCCGGTCCGGTTGTGGCTTCGATGGTGCCGGCACGTGACATTCAAGGACGAACACTGGCTTGGCCAGTCGAGCTCCTGCGACTTCTACCACTTTCGTGGGCTGCAGCCCCAAGTCCGACGACCAGGCACTGAAGCTATCGATCGATCGTTCGATATTATATATATATATATATATATTAGAAGTAGTTAGTTAAATTAGAGTATATTATACTAATATTGTATTATATTCTGTTATATTAAATTATATATTACGTATATTTTCATTATATTATATGCACATACATATACATGTACAACTCATAATCAGCATAGAACCGACGTACATATTGGTTACGAAGTAGATACAGGACACAGCACAGAAGCACTGCGGGAAGGATCTATTCGCCACTGGTGTCGGCTGTGGTGCTGAGGTGGTTCCCAGATGTGGGGAGCACCCATTGCCCAGATCATTAACCACCAACGTGAATTAAGATACCACAGGGTGTGTCAAACCGGTTAGGACAATGCCCTACACAGGTTCTCAGCCTGGTAGTAAGAACGGGACGTGTTCTTTTGGTGTTGGGCAGCAACACTATCACTAAGACTAACTATGGATGCATAATGACATGATGCACTCCTGACAGCGTTGCAGAGACTCACAAATTATAGCCAAATGGACTGGAACGCCGACAGGAACCCCGGCAAATATGCACACAATCAACAGTCCCAGTTCCCACGCTGCCCGTGCCCGGTAACGTGCGAGAAGTCTTCTTCAGGCCGAGCCTCGACTTGGTGCCACATGCTTAGCAAGCATAGACTACGAAGCCTGGGTGTGTCCATGAGCAATTGGTTTTGATGTAGAGTGTTGGGAACAATGAAATTCAACCTCACCCTGTAGTGAAGGCCCTCTTCTTCTTCTGCTTGACAACGAACTTCTCGTTCTTTCTCCTGATGGCATAAAGGGCTCGGGTTGGAACGAACATAAGCAGGCGGTTCTCAACGCCTTCTTACCAAGACACAAGAAATCCTCCAATTGATTGAGATTTTAGCTAATCTACTCATCAGTCAACCACGTCTGCTTCGCGAGGCCGCTTGCTCAGCACGGACTTCGAACATTGTCATGCCTGTCCGATTCCCTCCCAAAACCAAAACAGTGTCCTGTCGCGGTCTTCCTTGAGGATCTGCAGATGTGCCGGGAGCGGCGGAGGAGTTGGCTGGTCGTCCTCAGGAGAGTTGTAGGATTAATGCACATGAAGCCACGTAAGGCCGGAGGTCTCAGCAGGATTCCTCGAGCCTCTAATGCCGTATACACTTTCAAGTCTCCGACACCATAACCAAAATGATTCTCTAAAATGTCAAGGCACAACTATCTAAAAGTTCCCAACCTAAACGTCTGACTGTCTGATCCCAGAAACCATACCCAACGACAGAACAGTGTCAGTCATCATGTACGACTTATCACAACAGATGTTCTCATCCAATCATCATGTTCGAAACGAGGGGGGGGGAGTGAAGGGGCTTCTAGCTTGCGTTCAGGAGTGTCCTGTGTTGTCCACGAACATGATGCCCATCCGGCACATGAAAACTTACACGGAAAAAATGAGGGAAAACCAGACGTCACAGCCCATTCTGTCGCCGTGGAATCAGCAGAGCTTCGTCAATGCTGTTGCGCTTCTTCTTCCTGGGCTGGCAATGCCGGGGGCGATCTCTAACTTTGATGAGCGAGACTCTTGGTGTCGAGCACCTGAAGCTACCGTTGTTCCCCTCAGATTGCTGTCGGTGTCTTCACTGGCAGTACGAAGGTTGTTGGGGGCATAGTTCAACGTCTTCGAATGAGGGCGTCGGTGCCTGAAAGCACTGATGTGAAAGCAATGCTGTAAGCAACAACCCCGATCTGACCCAGCACGTTGTCGAAGATTACCGGCACCTTCTCTGACATGCCTGCCGTGAAATGTGTCCCAGCACCCCACGACACTCTCAAGTGAAAACTGACTCGATCCTCACCATAACTTTGGAATTTCCAACCGAGAAGTACAAGCACTCAAACGCTTTAGGATCCATCCTTGCAGCCATACAAACGGTCTATCTCTATTTATATACATACGTATATATATATATATAGACATACATACATCCATATATACATACATACATACATACATACATACATACATACATAAAAGTATTAGAGGGGCCCTCGGGCACAAAAGCCTTGCCAGGAACTCAGCTACCGAGGGACGGCTTCACCTCAGCGAGTCGCTTCGCCTCCGCCTGCGTCGCACACTTTACATATATGTATATCTGCAAATAGACCTACATCTACACATTTTGTCTATACGTCTACCCATATGGCATATATATATATGTATATATATATATATATATTTTTATACATACACACATACACACACATCTACACATACGTATACACGCACAGCAACCTTAAATGGCTTCAAAAGGTATGGATAGTAAATAATTAATCACAAAAACAGCCACAACGGCTTACTACTCAGCGATTACGGTTAACGATGCTCATATTCGGACATGCCAGTTAACGTTCTAAGACTAAGTAAAACTAAAAACAGGGATGGCCGTCTTGCTCATGACATCACCTGGGAAACTGCAGGCAAGGCAGTTTTCACTTTCAAGCTCGGCCGTCGAGGGGCTAATGAAAGCAACCACGGCGCGATCACGTCATGGCAAGCATGAAGTTGCTGTGACCAGTGGAATGCAGCTAGCATGCCAACGAAAAGAAGAAAAAACAAGGTAAGATGCGGCATTGAGGAGCCGCTAAGGTTAAAGGACTCATGAAACCTTTACCTCACAAATGAGCCCTGCTCGTGCAGCGCAACTTACAGCCCGGCCCGAACCATGCAAACACTGTGGTGAGTCGGAGCTGTTCAACTGACAAGATTTCCAGGCCTCCGCACGCCTCTTCCTCGGGCAAAATCGGGAGCCGTGATTCACGCACTGCTGGGCATCGGAAATAGGGTTCACGAAATTTACTCGTGCAGTTTCGCATGAAGCATTGAACTAACCTCATGGGCGCCGAACCGGGGAATTCGGGGGCCTAGCCCGTGAACCCTGCACTGGAAACACAGAGCCGCCAAAAGCCTTGCAGGCTCAGGAGCACCTACCTCGGGCGGAAAGCATCGATGCAAAAGAGTGGCGAAGCGTTCTTCTTGCGTATCTCCTGGCGGGCTTCAGAAGTATACCCGGAACCTTGTTCTCACAGAGGCAAGGCAAGTAAAACCCAGGAAGCCGCAACATGCAAGTCGACTCTCAACTCTCACCCCCGAGCCTGAGCCTAAAACAGTTGAATTGAGAAACAATAGTAATTCCCCCTGGCCCTGCCCTAGAACATTGGGACTCCCAAACTTGAGCCCGAGAGCTGGCAGCTGGTTCATATATGCCCCCGGGTCTCCTTGGCATCTTTCTGCAACTCCTCGAAGTCGATCCACGGATTCTTAGACCCTTGACGCATGGGCCGGCCTCGGAAGTCTGAGGGGCAGCTGAAGACAGGCTACTGGAGGCTTCTGAGACGAGTTCCCTAAACCCGAAGCAAGTATTGAATGATCCTGGCTTACTTTGGGATCCATTGCGTTGTTGAATGGGTGCAACGGGATGGGAGGGAAGTGAGGGGAGAGGGGACTCTTTCGGTCTGAAGTCCACGCAACTACGGCTGCGGAGGTTTGGAGTTCAGGCCTCGGGGCAAAGCAAGCTGCCAGGCCAGGGTTGAGTCTCGTACCTTTTGTGTTGGGCTTAGGGCGTCGAAGAGTTTGGGACCTGAGAGGTCGGAGTGCTGGGAAACTGGACCCCGAACCCCTGACCCAGGTGTCTCGCCACGCCTTCATAGACTTAGACTTAGACTGTTGCCACCATCTCCGAGCTGAAATATCTCATGATTCGGTAGCCAGCGGCGCAGTGGTTCCAACAATTGGCAGAATTATGGCCGGACCGTCTCCGAAGCTAAGGCCGCGGCCATCTTTCCAAACACCACGTAGGATACGCCCTGCACGTGGGCCGGTGTCGGGACTTCAGGGCCCAAGGCCCAAGAGCACGGGGACTGATTGTGTGGCTTGTGTCGTGTTTTGAGATCGAGGACATATAGACCATGATCAGTGCAGGAAGCTCCTATCTGAACTCCAAGCCCATCTCATGTCATCGCCTCATGAAGGCTTCCATCATTAATATAGCCCAAGCTTTGCATTGAAGCAGCTAACGGCCAAAGAAGTCCTAGGGTATTTTTAACAAGAGCGCAGTGCTGCTTAAGATAAAACATCCCCTGACATAAACCCTTGCCACTGCGGGCGAAAGAAAGTGGAAACCACGCCAACCGGCTAATGCTGAGCACCAATGCAGCAAGCGCCTTTGGAGACTGGCTCTCTACCACGCCTCGGCCGCAGGGCTCTTGCGATCTGTTGTGATCAAGGGCTTGGGGCTTAAGATAGACCGGTTCGGTGTTCTTATACATTACGGCGCCTAATTGTCTGAAATGCCATATCCATATCCGTCCAGGAAGGGGAAGCAAAATACTGGCGAGGCCAGAGGCGAGTGTGAAACTATCCCGTCTTGGGAGAGTGAGCGCCATGCTACTCTAGTTGACCGCGCAAGAGCACAACTCACAGCAGTGGAACCATCTGCTGAACTGCTGCACGGTTACAACCACGAACTAGCATCGCTAGGAGCACTGGAGTACGACAAACACTGTGAAGCAGTGGATGGCGTTGGCTTGAAAATAAAAAATTGAGTTGCATAGATAGATGTGTTGAATAGCTGTGGCAGTATAAAGCATGCGAGTGCAATGGCAACCTTGAGGTGCAAGCACATTCACTACTAACCAGTGTTTAAGATCGAAGTGGCGCCACGCGAAAGGACAACGACCAATTTGGATATCTAGACTCTAGACGCAGTCTACGGTACGAAGACAGCACTATTAACAGTTGAGGAAGCCTGCCAATCCAGAATATCTGAGCCCTGCACCTGGCAGCGACAACAGGATCTTTGCCATCGGACTCTCCTGCACATTGACATGATCAATATAGAGGCCTCAAAACAAACATAATATGGTTTTTGGGTATGTGACGGTATGCGATACTATGATTCTGATAAAGAGCCCCCAAATTGTCTTGGTAACGATTAAGGTGATTAAGGCCTCTATATTATCTGGGGGCTCTCGACTTTGAGAACAATGCCCTTGGAATGCCCCTGACTCCCATTTGTGCCGACAATACGGGGTGCAGCGAGGCAAACGATTTGCCCATGGGTCCTTTGACAATGTGTGTATCCATCTCGTCCAGGTGATCGACCATGTCCATCAAGATGTCGTTCGCTTCTGCAGGCGCTGGGGCAACGGGGTCAGAACAAAACGATGCCTAGGTGGAGTTTGGTGGACACAGTCATAAAGCTGACTGCTATCGGGGTGAAAGAACAGCATGCTTCCTCAAGAGTCGGGAGCACTTGGTCACCCACGGGCAACAAAAACTTCGACGGATCTGCGTTCGTTGAAGGGGGAATGAGCTTGGTCAAACACCGTTCCGTTCCATTCCTCACCTGTCCAAATGCCAAGCACCGGTTGCCGTCATGAGCCCTGAAAGCAGACATGTCCAGCGTGCGCTTAGCACTTAGACTCTATCACGATGCAGCTCTTCTTGGATGCCCCCGACAACCAGTTGAGATTCAAGGTACCCCTGCTGTTGCTAACCTACTTCAGTAAGGATCCTCCAAATTACAAAAAACGAACTACGGTGGGAGAAATGAACTACTGGGGTGCCTAGTCTGTCAACGTCCGGCCTGAAAGCTTCGAAGTGTTTTCATCCACCCACAGCATGCGCCGGTTGAGGTCGATGGACCTCAGCTGCTGGGTAATCTCGGGGTGTTTATACGCAAACGACAACCGGGTTTACCAAGTGCGCGTTGTACATGTGAACCGACATGGACCTACAACCCGGCATACCGACTTATACCTACCTATTCCAAAGATATGTATGTGAAAAATGGCTAGCTAGCTACGTACGTCCGGCCACGTCCTTTGCCTGTGAAACAGCAAACAGCAGTGGAGCCTTTAGCCAAGTATCAGCTGATGCAGGTCCTTGGCCTTGGCAAGGCCACGCAGTTTTGCGACACCACGGAAGAAGTAGTCGCACTTGATGACGCCCTTGTTGTCCTGCCAGCTGCGGCATCACTCAGACTCATTCAGCAACTCTCTTCATGGAGCTCCTCATCCAGAAGGAGGAAGAGCATCTCAAGGTCTGGGTAGGGGATCTGCAGCAACTTCAATCCTCAAGCTGAGTCCGATTCCGGAGTTCTCCAACGTCTGATCGGGGTCGTGTATAGGCTGTTTTACATATTTGTTCGGTTCATGGCATGCAACAAAATATGTCCCAATTATATGTGAGGGCCCTCCAAATCCTGCCATCGCAAAGATCACGAAAGTGCAAGGAGTGTGGCACACGGTATCATCATCCAGAGAAAATGAACAGTATCGTTTCAACCCAGAGAACACAGTGGAACGTGGCTACCGGCAAGAGCAATGGGTCTTCGGCATGCCGCTTTCTTTGTGGTTTGGGGAGAGTGGTGCCATAGAGAGGCCACTAGTCAAGGGCTTCCTGTGGACCTGAGGCCGAGGTGGGCCGTCTATAGGGCTGACGTGGGCTGGCTGTAGTTCTACTTTGCCCACGACTTCATTGCAACTATTGCATTCTCGTGCATTGTTGGTGCTATAGGCTGTGAATTCCGATTTTCTGCTGGGCTTGCTGCGATCGGACAAAAAAACCTGCGACTGCCATACTGTAGCAACAGCACTTCTAGGGTAAGACTTCTGGAGAAAACTTATATGCAAAGAACAGACTGCAAAGGACTGTATTGTAGCATGACTACAACACCCTGTTGACTCTTCCTGCAACAAAACTACACAGCACCCGATTGAACTTGAATCAATGCCAGCCCCGAACCAAAGCTTGCAGCCACGGGCGCGATCTCGCACGCGGAACTTTCCTGACATGGCCAAGAAACTTGGAGTGCACATGCCGAGAGACGGTGTTGCAGGACTGCAGCTTCGGTGGTCAGGCTCAACGGTCGGATCCGTTCCCAAAAGCTGCGTAGATTTCAGGATCTCTTGGGTGAGTTGCTTTCCAACCCGAAACTCGGGCGCCAGCTGCGGGCTTTGGGGTTTAGGCTCCGAGGGTCTGACGGGGGTTGACGTTGGAGTATGTGCTCTCTTGTAGATAGAAAATTTCGCCTCCTACATGGCTGAGCGAGTCGCGAAGTAGGGTACAGAGTACATACGTGCAAATACAGACAGATAGATAGATAGATAGATAAACATCACGATGGATAGATATCTGTCTACACTCCCATATTCGCATCGATCGATATATCTGTTTACCTATACTTGCTCATTTCTATATATACATGGCAAATAACTTTCAGACTCCCTGGCAAACCCTAAACCCGAAAAGTCTTTACCGGAACCAAGCGGCCCAGGGCCGCGCGCAGCTCTCCGTGGTCCAGATCGCCGGAGCCGTCCTCGTCTGCCTCGCGGAAGATTTGCCTGAGCCGGATTTCGACTCAAACACTCGCACTCGGCAGGCATGGCAGTGGAGGATCTGAGCCGGATTTAGGGGTTTTAAGGTTTATGTATAGGGTTTAGGGATTTAAAAGCACCCAAAAGCCAGCGTGAGGGGCGAGGTCAAGCTTCTCGGCAGGGTGTCGAAGGCTTGACGTGCAGGGCAGGGGCAAGAGAAGCTGGGGTGCTTGCATGGTGTCCAGCGCTCCTCCGAATGCACTCTTTCAACTCTTGAGCCGCGATTTTGGATGTGGCTTTCTGGTTGAGTTCTCCACGAAACTTGAGCTTTTAACTTGGTCTAGCCGGTACCCTGCTGCACAAGAAGCCAGGTCCTTCTCCACACTCACGGGACATGTGTGCTTGAGCGGTCTAGGGAGGATCAGATCAGCTAGCTCCCTGTCAGGAGGCTATTCTTGGCCTCCATGTGTTCATGTATTACGACAGCGTGGTACAAATATCCTAAACACTGACTAGCGCCTTCCTTCGGTTTGGAAATCTCTGAGCTACCTGGAAACTGAAGCGCTGCGGCCGCAACGAGCCGCAGCACAAATAACTTGCCAGTGCACCTCAAGGAAGCCATGACCATCTCGGCCTCTTTGTCCTGTGGCGCGTAGCCAGTGGGTTGCTGTCTTTGCAGTTACGGTGCCTGCTGCTGATGCTGCTTGTTCGGCTGCTGTTTTGCAAGCTGTGGTTCAGGTCGTCGTGTTAGTGGTAGTCCCGTCCTCGTTGCTCTTACTGCTGCTGCTGCTGCTGCTGCGTGCTGTTTCAAAAGGCTCTCGCGCTCTACCGCCATCACCACAACCTTCATCCTGAACGTCATCTTCACGACCACTGGCAGATTTCTCGTTGCGGTTATTATTCGCTTGTGTTTCGACGTGGATGACGAGTGTCTTTTGTGCAAGCCTACATGCATGGGGTTGTGCTGGACATCCTGGATCTCAGAGTAATCGCGACTAGCAGTTTCCGGGCTGGCGTGTCTCACCCAGACTCCCACATGCACAGTGCATGCACACAGCCGCAGTTTCTCCGGCGAGGCCGTCCCCAAGATCTCCCATATTAAATGCGATTGCGAGGATTTCCCCGTTCAATCTGGCATGAGCTAGGTGGTCCTTTGCAAAGCTCAAATTGAAATTTGATATCCCAGCGAAAGGACCACGGCAGCTCATGCACACCCCCTTGAGGTGTGAAGAAGGCTCTGGAGCTTTCATCAACCACTACTGCCGCACGCAGTAGTCCTCGGAACACCAACTACTACACAAAGCATATTAGCCCGCGGACGTGGCGAATTACTTCTATCTTTTTCACGCCAGCTAGGTTTAGGATGGAGAAAAACAACCCTGTGCATCCAGCTCTGATGGCCGGAAACAAGTGCTTCGGATTCTCAGTCGCACGTCGGCTGAGCTTAAGTTTGTTTTTTGACAGCATCCCAAGAGACATCTTGATGTTCGGACACTCAGTATCAAAATGCAAGACCTGGCCAGGGACGACTGGTGGATTGCATCTTTGGGGTTCATCAAGTTGAGACATTCGGACTTGTTCAGCGTGACAGCAAGATGTGTTTTGACATGTCGCATCAAAGCCAAAACTGCTCAGTGCCCTCAGACACGGCGGTCAGCTCACCTTGGAGTTGTTGCATGTCCCATCGGGACATTTGGCATCACGGCTACCAGTGCCGGCCGAGTCCCTCAAGGCTATAAGGGTTGGCGTAAAAAAGTCACCCGTGACTTGCTTCATGCGCTAAGTTCTAGCTGAGTGATGAATCCACGAAGTGGGTCTGCCGGGGCCGACGCGCAGATGGGTTCAGAATCAGTGTGCGTTCAATGGGGAGATACTCATTGAAGTGAGGCCTTCACAGTTTTCTGCTATCTGTTCTGTTCTTGAGACATCTGTATATAATGAGATCCCGTTTTCGATCCCCCAAAACTAGCACAGCCACAGCCACGTGAAACAACTCATGCAGAGCAGTTGTCTGCCAAGACGCCCTCCCACTCGCCACCATCCTTGCCCAATGCAGAGAGCATGTAAGCCAATCCTGGGCTCAGGGAGCAGGCAAACTGATGACCGGCGGCGGCATCTCCATGTGCAGTGCAGTACCATCAAGCCCGGAATGGCAATCCGCTTTGCCTCCGTGTCGCCCATAAAATCAACCTGGCCTATAGCGATGTCAACTTCAACATCCGCATTGTCATCAGTATCGCCACCGCCGTCCTCACCCGCACGGCAAAAGCAACAACAGCAAGAACAGCAATCGACAGCACAATCGAAACCAACGACAGCAGCAGCAACAACAAGAAAAAAGGTGGTGATATGATGATGATGATGACCATCATCATCATCATGATGATGGTGACGATGATGATGATGATGATGGTGATGATGATTACAGTGTTGATGGTCCTCAGTGTCATCGGTCCTTAGTGTCGTCTTCAGCAGGAGCAACCGCTTCTCGTAACAAATGACGACACATCACCAACTCACCCAACCAATCAAAAGCCTTCAAACAAACTCAAGCTCACAAAAACGCGAGCAAACCAACCACAGAAAACACAAAAGCATCAGCAGGAGCGGCACGAAGAGTGACAATGATAGTGACGGCGACAACGACGACAATCACAACGATAACAGTCGCGGCAGCAGCAGCAGCAGCAGCAGCAGTAACACCAACTGCCACAGCAACACGACACCACCACCACCACCACCACCTCCAACACCAACACCGGACTCCAGCACCAGCAGCAACGGCACTGACACGGACATACTCTCCCTCTCTCTCTTTCTTTCTGCCGGGCGTAGGGGTCGTCTAGCGACCCTCCCTCTCTCTCTGTCTCTCTCTCTCTCTCTCTCTCTCTCTCTCGGACTCAGAGATATCCTAAGTGTAGTAACTGATCACAGTGATACCAAAAACAATAATAAGGATGTCATTATAAACAAGAACAGTATCAACAATATTACTGCACCGGTCATTGTCCGAATAAAGAAAGCAATAATTGAATATGATTTTTTTGCTTCGGGACTCCATGGACGGGGCAAATTGAATATGATTGACAAAAGATATCAACAAGATGAAAGCTAACGGCCACCACCAGGGCCACCACCAGAAAAACCAACATGCAAGCTGCTTTCGGGTTGCAGGTCTGCAGTTGATAAATGAGGAAGTATATACACACACACATATATATATATATATACTTATATTTATATGTGGTACCATATGCATATATATATATATAAACATTTTGGCTCAGGAGCTGGAGGTTTGAATATTCCACAAGGTTTTTTGCCTCCTACTTAGCAAAGACGAGCCCGCATTGCAGGGTAAAGTGATGTCTCTGGCGAAGCAGGCATGCCCCAGATTAAGGCAGGCCAATTAGGTTGAAGACCCTGTCTAGGTTGAAGACCCTGTCACAGGGTCTCAACAGGTTTGTAGCAAAGTCGTCGTGTTCCCTATTTTAGGGACCTTCGCGAAGCTCAACTGTCAAACTTATGGTTCAATTTACTCAGTTCTTCAGCTCACACTAGCCAGGCACTTCAGAAACGCTCACAAGCGTCATCAAGACTCAGATGTCAACGAACCGATTCCACAAGGTTGGGAAGAGGGCTTCGCGACACAAGGACGGTGCATTCTAGGTCTAGGTCATCCGCAAGGCAAACGCATGGAGACAGGTCTTTGGGAAGCTCGTGTGCCACAGATTCGTAGCAGTCAGGGGGCGAAGCCAGGCATGGGGGAGAGCGTGGAGACATGAATGACATGAACTACTATTGTCATCATTGTTACCTTATTGATGTCAGCATATAATACCGTAACAATACCAGTTATGCATCCCATCTGAAGCTCACGTTGGCGAGAAGCGATCGGCAAAGTGAGTAGTGATGGGAAGCCTGCCCGGATTGCGGGATGAGGACACAGAAACGAAGACGTCTAAACTGAAAGCTTGCGACTACGGAATCTTGGCTCATTAAGACTTCCACACCTGCGAGTGGATCCTGCAAGCATGCGTCAGGACTGTCACTTCAGCAGGAGACTAGCAGCTTTCACACATAACCTTCAATCATCTCTGTATCTGGGAGCCCCGGGCATTAGGCTCTTCAGCGGAACATGGTCAATCCACTTTTAGATCGGACCCTGGAGTACAGACGACACCGTTGAAACGGCGAAGAGACATTCGGACTAGAAGAAAAATGTCAAGGACAGCTCTTGTTCATAGGTTCCCCTCTTAACATCCGTCTGCAGGCTGCGAGCTGCTACTGCCCGGAATACTTCAAAGGGGTCCTGCCTTGGCCTTTTCAGTACGGAACCGTGGTGAAGGTAACTGAGGTCAAAGACGGATTGCACCCAAGCGAACCTCGCGCTGTTCCAGCTTTGCAAGTTATTCCCACAGCCACCGCCTGCTTCTTCAAGCCTTGAATTGTGTGGCTAGCTCAAGTGCCTTCGTTCCAGACACTATTTTTCGAGATTCGTCGTACGCAGGGTCCCAAAAAAGGACATAAGCAAACATTAGGAGAATTAGGAGAAGGATATCCCATATACACCCCCCAACCATGAAGCGCAATAAGGAAGGGATATCCCTATAAAACGCTACTGTTTATGCATATGTCCTTTTTGGGTCCCTGAGTACGACTCGCACAGCTCCACGTAGCTAGTACTCCGACTGGTCAATCATCGCACGGGGAGTGTAAGACTCTTCCCATAGGTAGGCTCAGCATGTATGCAAGTTTTAACTACCTAAGCTCTTGTGGATATGGCCCACGTCTGGCCTATCCGGAAACGGATAAGCAACATACAGGGTTCTATCGACGCCTAGAACAGACGGCTACTTTTCACACTCGTCTTCGCCTTCATCCACAATGTGTGACAAGATGCTTGTCCATCGCGAACTGGCTGTGCGCGACATCCCCAAGAACACCTGACCATGAGCCAGGATAGTCTTTCTGCATCCTAAAATGCGTTAAACCATGATTGAGCCTTTTGGAGTTTTCGGTTTCGCCTGTTTTTTGCCAGCAGAAATCTGAATCTGGGCAATAATAAAAAAAGTTCACGAACCGGGCCCTTTTCTGGTAGTGCTGCTTGCGCTTTCATCTCGAAGCAGTGGAGGCCCTGAAACCAAACCAAACACATCTGCCCTGAGAGTGCGACGAGAAAATGCCATGGTTTGGATCCAACCACAAGTTCCTAACCAGTAGCCCATGTAAGCCACTAGAACACATGTTCTAGAGGCTGCTCCGCGACAGCATATGTAATCTTATCAGTGTCTGCGTTGTGCTCGGCCTCCCCTGCTGATCAGTCGGAATCCTAAGTCTGAGTAGCACCGGTTTACACACATCCAAGTCCTAAGACCAGAGCTTGAACTTCAATCTTTGTGCGAATCCGTCCTGCAAGTCGCAGACTGATGGGGTTCCTGAGATTAGGTCAAGCTTGGGGATGGACATCTCTTGTCCAGTTGAGGACCGCTCGAGGTTAAGCTCGTGAGGGCGAGAATTGGCTTTACGTCGGGTTCATGTTGAGTCAGATCAGAATGAGTACTCTTATATACCTGTGCGGCTGTACGGCTTTTACTGAGGGCTTGGAGTGAACATTTCGCATCACTTAAACTTTACTGAATGCCGATCGAAGCTACGGTCCTCGTAGTATGCATCTGGCATACACGAATGCACACATAGGCATACATACGTACGTACATACATACATCATACATTCATGTATATATATATATATATGTGTGTGTGTGTGTGTATATGTATAGATACACCTGCAAGCATGCAAACATACATACAGCTAAATGTACATGCATGTGCAACTGTCGAAAAATGTGTTATATAACATTTTCATATGTATATATATATATATATATAGAGGGTGGAACGCCCTGGGGGCCCCATATTTACAGTATTTTCTCG
>CAJNDV010007335.1:3956-35135 GCA_905221635.1 Symbiodinium sp. CCMP2456 | reverse complement strand
GGGCCCCCACAGTGTTCCTTTCTGTATATATATGTATACATACATAACATGTATACAAATATAATCTACATTCTAAACCTCAGGTTAGGATCCTAGTTCACACCCAGGCCCCAAATGCCCTACCTCCCAAAGCTTAAATAACATGCACTAAGGGGTTCGTGCCCTAACCCGTAGACAGCGCCCGAATACCCGAATACAGTCGCGCTAATAAGTCACATATGATACTACAGTTAGAATAGGGCTTCGCGGTTGAATGGTATCAGTCAGAAGTAGTGATTCTTCCGACTTCTTAATTAACCTCCTTCGATGCCGAGTTGCGCAGTGCCCTGGAAAATATCCTTGCTCGAGGCTAGGAGTGCCTCCTCGGAAGGAGTGTTTACCTAGGGTTTAGGGTTTAGGGAAGGTGGCTTTACAGGGCTTGGGGCTTGAACGATGAGTGGCTTATGGGGCTCCGGGATTAGAAGGTTGGCATAGCAGATAACTATATCTGTATCTGCATATACTACATAGGAAAATATATACAAGACAATAGGTTGAGTGTTCACGTAAAGGGCTTTGTAGCTCCGTGTTCCGAGTTGATGGCTGGAGTGAAACTTGGAGGTTTGGTAGATGTGCCTAAGCAGACTAAGAAGACTTCTTGCCAAGTCGCGGTAAGTCTCAGGGCATGCAGATTTCGTGCAGGCTCATGCAGGTTTCCCTCGTCCGAGGTGAGGGTTTAGCTCAAAGCGAAACTCGCGGGAAGTCCTTGTCGCTCAAAGCCACCATCGTGCCAGCAGGAGCGGACTTGGTGCCCTCGTAGAGTCTGGGTGATCCGCCGGCCCACTTCACCTGCAAGGCAGGTTGGCTTGAAGGCTTTCGGGCTACAGGGCGTTGAACCTTGCGCCTTCAAGCTATCAAGGGTTTGGTCTTCTGTCGAACTCTACCACTGCCCAATAACTGGATTGGCCGGATGTTGTGTAGAGCTTGGTGCTTCAGGCTTCAAGCTGTCAAGGGCACAGTTCCCGATTCCCAGAAGTGATGCGAAAATAACCTGCGTCTCAATGCATGATTCGGGAATGTCCGTGTTTGCAGAACCAGCATAGCCATCATGAAATGAGAACAAATCAGAAATGGGGCTCGGCCCGCGACTCTGGGCCTCAAGGATAAAGCTTAATTAAAAGGGTCCAGAGCTGTTCTTGAGGAGCGTTCGCACTCCTTTTCTTGGGGCAGAGAGGAGGGACCTACACGAGACTTGGACATCCTCAAGGCTCTCCCTTAAGTCCCTTCTCAAGCCCGGGAACGCACTCCACCAGCACGAAAGTGGTCTGGCTTCCACCCTGGCAGATTCGAGCTTTCTGGGGGGGGGGGGGGGTGCAGCTTCTCATATGCCCAGACTAGAAGGACTGTAGATTGGTGGCTAGATGCAGAACATGCACATCTGACGGAAGGTCTTGCTCTGCTGCCATGTTGAAGACACTGTTTCGAGGGGTAGAGAAATTGAGCCGTAAATCCTCTACCCAGTAGCCGGGTGTAGTATAGTGATCAATCGTCATGACAGCACAGCAAGTACTGGTGACCGCATGGCCACCGCACAAGTTGCAGAATATGGGCAACACTGCCAAGTTCAAGCAACCTGACAGAGATGTGAACGGGACTGTCGCTAGGAGTACATGCGCACTTTGCAGCTGCTATTGCTGTCGCTGCCACTACTTCTTCTACGCCACAATCGCCACCACCACCGCAGCCCACCGCCACGGCTCCTGCTACTGCTGCTACTCCTACCACCACTACTTCTGCGACTGCAACGACGACGAACGTCCACGACCACGACGTCGACTGCAACTCCGACCACCTTTCGCCAAACCGATGTTGTTATGTTGTTCTCATGCACTGTGCTGAGGCACATACGGTTTTAACCGCTTAAATCGAGCTATTTGTCCCTTTGTGGAAAGCTTTCTTGGCGTGACCTCGCTGGCTGCCAGCTCCCCGTGGTAGGCCCGCAGTGATGCCAGCTCCGCCTTCCTATGGAAGCAGAAAAGAAACTCTTTGTTCCTCTGCCTCCTTCATATATGAAGGATACTGTACCCTGTTCGCTTGGATGTCTCTTTGCTTGTTTTGTTTGCGTAGCTGGTGGCGTGTTTGGTTGTGGAGTTCTTTGTTGACTTGCTTGTTTGCTTGCCTTTTGGGTGTGTTGGAGGGTGTCTCTGTGTGTGTGTGTGTGTGTCAAAAACTGCATGTTAGTGCTGTTGCTTTGCCTGTGTCTGTGTGTATGTGTGTGTTTGACGCGGTCTGCTGAGTGTCAACGCAAGACAGTTATCAACAACGTGTGAACAGTTGTATTACTTATGAGTTAACTTATAAGCTGCCAAAAACCTAAACAGTCGAGATAAGTTCAAGATTTCAAACATACAGTAGATAGACCGGGACCTAGTTGGGCACGGAAAGAAGCCAGGCTCAGCGATCGGGTGGAGATATTATACGCCGCGCACAGCCTTTGCAGCAGTCCGGGATCATTAAAGGCGGCAGAAACAAGGTTTGGAGGTGCAGACTGCCAGGGACAATCCATTTCATATTTACATCGATTGAATTAGACTGGGATGGGTGCGCTGGAGCAGGACGTGCGTGAGTCTCTCCAGTCCAATATACTGCAATAGGCCCAAGCTGCGGAAACTCGCCGTCCCGATGGATGATTATCAGGCGGCCGCGCGCAAAGTCAGCAGGGATCATGTCCTGCTAGATTGTTTTATCTCAAAGTGCATGCTTGCTTACGGCTTATGAATATGAAAGGCCTGACTTATGACATGTTTGACAGAGGCAAAGGTGAGACAACATCTCCGAAAGAAACCGGCAGCGGACGGCAAAGAACAATAGCTACTTGTTTGTGCCCACTCCAAGGATAAAAAAGACAAAGAAAACCACTGACGACGCTGTCTCCCAGAAGGCATTAGTTCTGTGAACAAGGATTTAGACTGCGACCTCTTGCAACAAAGTGATATCCAACGATAACTCGACGACAACCCGAAGCCCAAAGTGCACATGACATAGCCTTCCAACCTCTCGCCCAATGTCCCTCCCGAATTCCAGACTCTGAAGACTCCAAGCCCTGAAAACTTCAAGTCCCGAATCTGCGGGTGTTTCGTGATGCCATTAGGGTTGTGCTTGACTCGAGTAATTGGAGCTTAAGGTAATGTAACTCGCTTGGCAAGGGGTCAACTTTAGGAAGACCTGCCCAAACCAGCCTTCAGACTCTGGCTAGGCACCGTCTCCACCTGTACGCGCCTTGCCATGGGGCTCCAATTTTCGCTATGTGCAGATAAACAGAGAAATACATGCATGATCGGCATAATCGTAACTTGCTTGTGTATATCGGACTGTGGAGGTTGCGCATTACTTGCATATCACCTGGCTAGGCACAAAATTCGAGACCGTGGGATCTGATGGGAACCACCAAACGCATCCCAAAAAAAAATGATGCGCCGAAAGGTTCTGGGACTCATTGCTCACCGTTTATGCGAGGTCGAGGACAGGCTTCCTGCTCTACAAACGCAAGCTCCGAGCGTCCAATACCCTCAGCTGCGAACCGGGGTGCTCTGTGCGAAAGGTGATGTGGCTCAGGAGCCAGGGGTCCTCGTCCTTTTCACTGTCCACCTGTGGTTAAACTTGTTAAGCGGCGAAGCCTTCGAGAGTTCTTGGCGGAAACAATGAGAAACAGTTGTCCGTTTAGACGTCAAAGGTTTAGGAGTTCATTTATTTATTTTGGTGGGAGGGGTTCAGAGTCCACCCACAGACCCCGCAGTTGGACCTCGAGCTAACTACATAGTCGGATAGAACTGCACGGCTTGATAATTGCAAGCATCAGAACATGTCGCCAAGACCGTCATATTGCATACCTGCATTCCTGCATCTGTGGCAAAGTTTACCAACCTCCAACTTTCTGGTTCTGTGGGTGTCTTGGTTTTCGTCACCATCATGAAGCGGTCCAAGAGCCTCGAACCATAGACTTGTAAATGCGCACAACCAGCAGGAACATGATGATGATGATGATGATGTTGATGATGGTGATGCCGATGGTGCTCGGTGGTTGGCAAAGGCTTATGCAACGAAAGCATTTGTACTGGCGCCGCCTCAGTCCCAGAGCGAACTTGAAGCCTCCAATCGGCATCTCCCTTATGAACAGGCTCAGATTTAGTTCCAACTTCGGGAAGTCCTGGTTGCTGGACTTCGGCAGAAAGGAACAAGAGCCCAACCGGAAGAGCTATTTAGATCACCTATGCCTACCTCGTCCGGCTCGGACAAAACCCAATCTCTTTGCGAGCCAGATTCTCTGATGGCTGCCGCAATGGATATGGGCTTTTTGAAGTCTTTGGGGTTGCGGAGGTGGCACACATCGTAGCCCACCACACCCACACGAATGTCCTGCACGCCAGGATTTCCTTTCCACAAGATCAAGGCAACAACACATTGCCGTGTTCTCTGATCTCAAGCGCCTTCATGTCTGCCCGGCTCCTCAATGCGAAGTAGAACAGGCACATGACTTGAATTTCGAAAGTGCGCAGTTTGCTGGGACCGGGGATCTGGACTTGTGTCACAAGTGACGTGGGCATGGCCTCACTTCAAGTAGCTTGGTCTGTACTTCTGCCCCAGTAGAATTTCCCGTCAAAGTCCATAGCAATTTCGTTACACCCATTGTGTCCCCCAAATCCCTGGAACATCCAACGCTCAGTGCTCTGAGTCGCCCTTGCTGGCCTTGGGTGTGGCACGGAACCAAGGCCGAACATTGATTGCCCAAGGGGCGTGGCCGAGCCTGGGATTGAATATGACAGGACACCAGCATCGACGAAGGTCAGCTTTAGCACAAGTGCTGTGGTCCAGGGCGGACTCCGTGCGGGCTCAGATTTTTCGGACCAAGAACTTGGACGGCCGTCGTATGAAATGCTGCAGGGGGCAGGGCTGACCCGATCTGCCGGTCGGTATGTGAGTGCCACCATGTCGAACGGCCAAGCCCGGCTGTGTGAATCCGAAGATTGGAACGGATGCAACCCACACCAGATTTGAGGATAAGGGTTAAAGGGACCATGCGCAACATGTCAAGCATCCTGTCGAAGCAAGTTCCTGCCAGGACCTGGAAACACTCACCTTACGGAGACTATCTTATCTGCTTGGGTGTTAAACTGTGGAAACATCGGTGGGCCATTTGTTGTCATGACCTGCTATAGCTAGATTTCGCGTCATGCATAGCATGTCAAGGAGAGTATGCGTCAGAGCACACTAGACCGCAACCTCTTCGTGCTATAGGTCGTGTGTATCCAAATCCCAGATGAAGGCCGACAAATACAAACGCCCAAGCCCAAGACCGAAAGATTCATACCCAACAATGCCTCGATAAATGGTGCACACTAGCCAGGCTTCTTGGCGATGATGCCCACTGCGCAGATCTTTTCCTTGGCTGCAGGACTCTTGAAACGTCCACCACTTTCACTGCAGTGATATGACTCCGCTTCAGTCCAAGAAAACAAACCATGAACTGCTAATTCAAATGTACACGGCGTTTGTGTTAGGAATCGACTTCGAGAGGCGTTGGCTTTCATACTCTTAGAAGAGTGTGCGTAAGTTTCAAGCCCTCCAGGCCGGAGAATGCCCGAAACCCTGCAGCACGCCCTAACCCCCCAAAACAGCGAGCCAAAGGCTCTGCCCACTCCAGCGTCTTGGACTTCGGGCCCCACACGTTGCCCTTACCCAGGTCGAACCTTGCAGATGCTGTCTGGGGTTTAGGGCTGCATGTGGGCTGCGAGTTAGTCTTGCTGAAGCAGTTCCAGGTTTTATGTGGAGTTGGTTTTGCCTAGGGTCTGTCACCATTGAACGTTGTTAAGGGCTTGTATTACCACTACAGTATAGTCACTAGTCCGCACATGCATGAGTTCGCCAGTGACAAAAGTATGATTAGAATGCTGAGCGGTAGTAATCGTTGTCATCGTTCTCGTCGCCATCGCCGTCGTCGCAGCAGAGACGACAGTGGGACCTCTAATTTCAAGTGTGGAGGAGTGGGTGCGGTAGCAGGCAGTGCAGGACTCAGGATGGCGACATCTGAGTGCCGAGTTCTCGGGCTAATGGGCTTTATAAGTCGTCACACCATCGTTGCGGGCCCGCAGGTCACACAAGTGGAAACCGTATACCCCACGCTAAATGCAAAATGTATTGTCCCGAAGAGAGCGCATGCCCTTGTTTGACCTGGACGGAGCGACATCCTACGCTCAACAGGAAGCCGGCACCAGCATGAACCAGTATCACGCATGCATCCATGTATGTATGTATGTATGTATGTATGTATGTACGTATGTACACATGCATGTATATATTATACAACCTATGTGTATATTAGTGTATATATGTTATACATAGTTAGAGAGAGAGTGTGTATATATATATATATATGTATAGATCTATTAGCTAACTATGGATATTCAATTTGTTCGTTAGTCAAATCCTTCCTTATCAACCTCTCCGGTGTTCTCGGAAATATCCTGCGAGCAAGAGGCCACTGGGTCGTCACGTGTTTCCCAGCATCGTTCTGCGAGCGCAGGCATTCGTACTTGGCTTGATTGTAAGCCGCATCATTCATCTTCCCACCGAAAAGGAGAATTGCGTCGGCATGGGTCAAGGTTTCGGACCTCAAAGCGCTTTGGACGTCCTTCTCCAGAGAGCCGCTTGTGTGGATTGGTGCCAAGGTGTCTGCGACCCTTACACCGAACTTCTCCAATAGCCTGCTGATCTTGCTTAAGACCGTCTCCACGAAGGTCTTCTGTGAAGGGTTGGCACTAAACGTGGCAGCACCCAGTCGCAGAGGTGTGCTCGGCTTGACTTTGAACGCACCGGCGCGGTCTAATTGGAAGAGCACCTTGGACGGTCTCTCGGCACCGCTGATAGACATTTTGTTGCCGATGACAAGCATCGGCGGCTCCAGCTTCTGGAAAGAGGTCTCATCTTGCACTCGACGAGGACGAAGGGGAGACCACTTGAAGATCTTGTCACTTAGGCGAGTGACCTTCAAAGAAACTTCGATGCAAGGCTGCAGCTGACTTGCTGGATGAGCAACGGAAGGCGGCACAAGCTACTGGACACCCTCCGGACCGAAACCCTAAGATTGTGCCTCAATAACGAGAATATTTAGGCTTTTGGCTCCTGTATATGGTATAACATAGCTACAAACAAGAGCCCTTGAAGGTCGGCAGCGGCCTCTTCGGCGATCATGCGCTGACGCGTCTCCGCATCCAGGATAATCTTGGTGGGTGGCAAGGCTTGGAATCCTTGGTCACAATCACAGAAAAGGGGGTGAGTGTGGCGACACCGTTGTTGCTGCAGACCCTGAGGACTGCAAGGTTCAAGCCAACTTAGGGTCCCGGAAGTTTGGGCCGCATGATTCCCAGTGCTTACAGCCTAAACGAACTGTCCAAGGATTTCTCCTCCCCTGGCTTAGACAGGATC
This sequence comes from Symbiodinium sp. CCMP2456, assembly GCA_905221635.1. NCBI lineage: Eukaryota > Dinophyceae > Suessiales > Symbiodiniaceae > Symbiodinium > Symbiodinium sp. CCMP2456. The sequence continues at coordinate 27,674 of CAJNDV010007335.1, read as the reverse complement.
AGGCCGGTCTGCACCCGGCTTCAAGCAAGCCCGACCATTGAAACTGAACAATGTCCACTGCATCGGCCCCAGCCCCTGCCCCAAAACCTGTCGCCCGAGCCAAGAACCTCCACCAGAATAGCCGGAGAAGTCACAGTCACGGTATCAAAAAGAATTTAGTATCATTTCGCACGAGACAGCAAAGGCTCTCAACTGGCTGATGACGAAGCAAACCATAACGAATCACGGATCGACGGGGGTGATGATGACCATGCTCATGTTGCAGAAAACGCTTGGGCTTAAGTAGTCATAGCTGGAATCATGGCGAATAATTTGCAACCATACCTCCAACTGTATAACCCTGCTGATCAACATGATGGAGCCTATCTCTCTTTCTCTCTCTGCCGTTGCATCCAGCCAATCTAAAGACAACAATGAATTTACAAGTGCAAACACCAGTCATACGGAATAGAATAGCATTGTCCGTGTGTTGTGGCTTATAGTGGTAGGAAGACGTAGGAAGGGCTTCAGCGCACTTAGACGGGGACGTCCGCTGAAGCAAATACTCGAATTCTCCATGTGACTTTGCAGAGTAGGTTGGGAAAGTATGTCAATGCATGTATGGGACAAGGATTCAACGATTCTGACATAACTTGCTTTGCACAGAACGCATCTCAGGCTATGACCGGTGCAGTTGAAATGCCGCCCGGAGGACGCCAAAACGGAAAACGAGTAGCAGCAGAAGACTGAGGATCAGCACACAACAATAACCGAAATGATGAACAGTACGAAGAAGACCGTGACCATCGCAGCAGCAATGGTATGGAAGAGGCGACCTTTGTGGTGGTGATCGGTGTCATGAAACCCCACATTCTTACATTCTTTAAATGCAACATGTAAGCTCGCAGATCTCACGCTCCAAATCACAATCCAAAGTTGCAAACCGGCAATGGCAGTTCCCGAGGTCGCCCATGAACCGCTCAATCCCGCACCCTCACCTGTCAAGTCCAGGCAGCTCTCCCAGCCTTTCAGCCCTCTCAGCTTCTGCTCCTGCGCTTGCCCGGTGACGCTTGGCCTGACATCAGCTTTCACGCCCAGTCTGTTCTTCTATATATGATGAGTCGGAATTAGAGCTCGTTTCTGCTGGGCTTAAGTGACCGGGTGCGGGTGAGACTCAGAAGCCCATGCGGTCCCAAAATGAGCAAATTAGTCACCAGGCTCCACCTGTGCAGCTCTGGGCAGGCCTCAATGCGTTGGCGACGAAAGTCATCTTCAAGTCCCTCCTTGCTGCAGAGGAGCTTCCCAAGAAAGCACTTAACATAGTATAGGGGAAAAATATTTTCCCCTATAATATGTTGCAGAGGAGTTTCCCAAAAAGCCTTAATCTCCCAACACCTACATATGGGTGGTTGTCAAAAGTAGGGTCTCTTTTTTTGGGTTCCCAAACTGCAGCGTGCGGTATTGAAGAGAAGAGCTATATAGGGTTTCCCAGAAGGACCATGATTTCGACAGTTACCCATACAATCCCATACACATACCTTACCCTACTATCGCTTCCGGTTTTGGATGGTTTTGGAATTTGAGGTGGCTTAGGTTTCTGGAAGGGGTGCCACGGGATTGTCTAATATAGGGGCCTTAATCATTCGAGCAGGGTTGTGGTGGGATCTTATACTTACATTTATATAGCACCAGGACCCCAAAATCGTATTGGTAAATTATTAGACCCCTAGATTCGCCTGAAGCCTTGGGCTTCAACTTCGGGGCCCGAGAAACCCAAACAGCCGATCATGGCGGAAGCGGGAGGGTTGGGGTGTACAGAACTCCCTTATATTCCTTAATTAAGGAATATTGGAGTCTCCGGGTCATTACTGGCACAGCTCAGCTTCTCATTGGTGCAATTCTTGGAGACTGTGAGAAGGAGCTCGTCCACAAGAGCCTCCAACAGAATGTGAGACCGACTTAGCCTACGATGCCTTGCGGCTTGCATGCTTCTATCAGTTAGGAAGAAGAAGGTCTGTCTGTCTACAGTACTGTACTGTACTTCTGGAGCCGTGGCAGCAGGATGCACGCAGAGAGAACATGCTGACTTTGTAACCGTTTGGCAGACAAGAAGGTATCACTTCTTTCGGGGTTCAAATTTTGTGCACCCAAAGCATAAACTTATCTCGACTGGTGGTGAACGTGGTGTGTACATGCCTTGGCTTGAAGCTTGACGTTCTCACGGCTCGGTAGGGACAGGTCTCCAAACTATTGCAAACCCGAATTGATACTCATTGCACAGTGGCCCAAACATCACAACTAGACTTCTGGAAACAGCAATCCGAATGAAAACCAATAATGGCTCGAATTCGCACCCGCGATGCCGGCTTGTCAGGCAGACACTGGGAGAATCATACCATTACCACCCCTGTCCCTAGTCTATTCACTGCTCGGGCACTGCTGGCGAAACTGGGCAGATTCTGGAGATGGCCAGGACCAAGAATGTAAATGGCCATGTAGCAGCACATGAGAGACTCTGCAAAACGCAACGTGCTTGTACTAACACAAGAGACTTCGCACCATATAACTTGACGAGAAGTACTGTCAGGGAGGCCGTGACAAACACTAGTATTGAAGAACAGAACACCTTTGGCATTGATTCTGACAGTTCTATCACAACTGGTGTCGGTAAGGATGCCACAGCCAAAGATTGCGGCAATCATGACCATCGTGAGCGAGATAGGTCATCGCTATTATCCATGTCGTCGCAATCCAAAATACTATTCAAGTCAGCCGCTCTCACAGTCAGGCCTTGGCCGTTGCATCATACACCTTCGGTGTTTTCGTCATCTGCAGGAGGTTCTGCTGAATGCTCGGAGTCAGAGTGATGTTGTTTCTGTCTTTCGGCTCACCTGAGATGAGAAAGACCATTGCACAGGAGCTAAAGGACTGTTTGCCGCCTTTGAGACTAGCTTGTAAGTCCCGTGGGTTTGCGCTGCAACACCGCTGCAGCGACTGACAACTCACAATCTTCCGACCTCTGCTGCGATGCGTGTTACTGGCAAAATGCCAAATCGTACATTGCTTGAGCCTTGCATGTGACCTGCACGTGCTGTGGTCCGGGTTGGAAAGGAGTGATCAGCTTGAGGGTTTAGATGCTTGGCGGCTGCATCAGCACTTGGTAAAATCAAAAGCCATAATACTGCAGACAAGCCTGCGAAAACAGGAACCCCACCAACCACTTCGAAACGAAAAATACCTCTTCTTTCAAGGCGAGACTCAGATCACCAAGCCAGTGAACCATTGCTGTGCGGGCCCAAGAGGACGCACCTCTCAGGATAGAAGCCGGCTTCGCACGACTGAGCGTGGCTTTTATATTCAAGTTTCTAGTAGGCTCCAAACCGATGGGTGCATCCTAAACCCTCTAAACCTAAACCCTCAAAGGGCAAAAGACGCAAGGAAGCATTGGGGATCGGGGCCTTTCCGGAGCGGCCGGACTTCGGGCTTTATTTGGCAATGGAGGTCGGGGCAGTTTGTTAATCATGTCTTCTGGCAGTCCCTTATTCACTTGTAAATCTTCATATCCTGAAAACCCAACACGATCCAAAACTATCAAGGCCTGCATATTATATGGTCTAGCCTCACAAGAAAAGGCAATATGGGAGCCTGAACAATTACCAATGATCCTCAAGGTTCCTTGTGGTCAGTTTGTTATAATATACCAAAGCAAAACCCGATTCGGGTTATTCAGGTCCCTAATAAGGTGTTGTTTTCCAGGTCTTGGGATAGAGAGAGAGAGAGATAGAGAGAGAGAGCGAGAGACACTACCCGGTCTCTGTGGGAACGGTTTCCTAGCGTTCGCTTCCTCCCCAAAGGCCCAGCTGTTCGCTGCCCGGAAAAAGTCAGAGCCTACTGCCTGATTTAACAGCTTGCGGCGAGGCACCGCGTTCCGAGCGAAAATTTCCTGAATTAGAGAAATATCCAACACTGCAAAGTCGAAGCTCCAAACAGCCGCACAACTCACAAAATTCCTGCACCGTTGCCCAACGTGGCCATGCTGGTGATTGTCGTGAAATGCCAGCCTTGAGACCAACCAAGGAAGCCATGGCTTTTCGCCCCTGACCACCCAGATTCCTCTCCTGAAGTCAGAGTATGCCATTGCTAAACACTGACTCGACAAATTTTGGATTTGAGCAGTGGCTTTTGGCTTGTGCCTTCTTCTGCCCGGTCTTCGCACACAGCATCGAGCAGTTAGGATTGCATCTTCTATTATAACACTGCTCGGGTCAGAACGACCCGATGGGTTCCCTAGGCTACTCGGTCTGCAGGAGCTTCGGAATTGGCCACAGAACAATTGCAACAAACGTCCGTTATGGGACTGTTATGGGGTTTGGCCCCAGCTTCAGGTGAGCTATGCAAGCTCACAGGTGCAAGAAACATCTCGACCACTTGTGCTGACATCGGCCTTCCAACGCCCGAGTACAACTGCCGAGTCCAGCCATGCAAGACCTCCAAAATCTGACATGAACTTAGTTCATCCCCTGCCCGGCTCGCGCCCGAAAATACATTGTCTTGGTGAAACTTCCGGCCCGTCCGGCCGGGTGGCTTTGACACCGAAAACCATCAGCCCGTAAGCTACCGTGTGCAAACCCTAAACTGCCCGGTCCTCCGGGGCATAGAGCTCCTGCTCAAAAAGGCAGCATACGATATGGGTGACAGCGTGCGAAGCAGGTCTCGTTTCTGAGTTCGTCTGGCTGGGGTCTCATGGAGGAGAGGTATCTACCTTGCAGTGGTCGTCTTGATAGGGCCTAAACCCGCATACCTGCCGAAACACTAGTGTCACTAGTCGCTCAAGAACCTGCGATAAGACGCGGAGATGCCACAAAACATACAATCCTTGCTTAACTTCTAAGGGATAACATGCTAGAAACAGGATTTAACCGTGCTGCAAAAACTCTGCTTGATTCTGTAGCAAATCATACGTTGACGAAGCATGTGACACTAGAAATCCTAGGCAAACGTCTCAACCCTGATGATACCATGCTTCTCAACTCACCAAGCACCAAGGAAGATAAGTTCCAGCACCGCAAGGGGGAGGAAGTCTGGGCTTCTGGGAGCTGTAGGGTTCAGGACTTAGGATCTTACAGTTTAAGGGTCTGGGCTTTGTGATATAAACACCAGGAATGCACAATCTATGTTATCCTCGGCAAAGGCACCCTGTCTAAGTCCAAGGTTCGCGCCTGATCGAGCGATGCTGCGATATGCGCCTTCCCGCCAAACGGGACGATGCCACGAAAGTGGTACCTTCCAGCATCCAATACATAGCTGTAGGCTTCCGTTTCCGTTCAAACGCTTTGCAACATGCGTAGAACAAACAAACTCCAGCAGCTGATGTATGGCTCAAGTCCAAATCTTGCAGGCCCGCTGCATAGTATTCTGCTGTATCCCCGGAAATGCAAGGATTTGTTTTCGCATTTCTGTTTGTTGAGATCGACTTTGTACTGCAGCTCCGAGGCATACAAGCTGAGACAATGCGAGGGTCCTGCAGAATCAGCACCCTATACAATACGGACACCTTGTCGACGTTGAGGACAGCCACTGCAATTTAGGTAATCAGGGGCTTCGGCCCCCGTTGGTGATACCAGACAGATGTCAAACTCTTAACATTTGCCGCTCAAATTTAGAGTGTCAGATGCGAGATAGGCCAGGGAACTTCGGTAGTGCCTCGAAGCGTGCTCCCTGGTGGTTGACCTGGCCACTGCAACCCTACAAAAGAAAGGACACGTGCTGCCTGCAGAAAGTTATCCTTAATTTTTTTCTTGTTTGCGGTGGCTGTTCTTGAATCTTTGGGAGCAGTATTCCAGCAGACATCCCAGAACGCGTTTCGTTGCGCAGCTTCTGGTTTCAAGGCTCGGGTCGGCAGGATCTCTCCGAGAGTTTTATTGGGGGGTGTGGTCTGATGTGAGTGGTTCAAACAACCAGGTACACGAAGACTGAGCCCTCCCCTACTCAGCACAAACTTACTGGCACCATCCATAGTCATAGTAACCCAAATGTTGGCTGTACTATCCTCACAATTGCACGGGGCTGCTGCGAGTCGGGGTCTCTGATAGAATCAAGAGCCCTTGTCGTAGAGATGTGACTATTTGAGCAACTGTCTGCCGTAGTAAGCTCGATAACCTTTGGCAACTCTCAGAAGCAGATACAGGAGCATCGCGTTATCAGAGCGGCTAGTAAGTCTGTGATACTTTTGTGGCCCGTCATGACCTGCTAGACGCTTCAACGTACAAGCTGGCAACAAACTCCAAACTTTTGTCCAATGCTCTCTATGTCTGCGTCGGCGTCCGTCTTGCAACCGACTGGCCCGCCTTGCGAGCTGTGGCCATGTCTTTTCTCCCCTCCTGCATGAAACACGATCTGGGAACGAGCATAGTGGGTGGTACTACTCCAAGACAAGCAAGGCGTGTCAATGCTCCCGTGTTAACGACTCACTGCGGCCTCAGCATGGGTACACCTGACCTGGCAAGTGGGACCGTTCAGGGTTGCAGGGGGCAGTGCCACAACCGCCACCATGCAATGTATATCCGACAGTGAAGTAGTCAGGTCTGAGGCCTTAGACCTTGAACCCTAAACCCCAAAACCTTAAATCCTTGATTCTTGTGGCTGCCCGGTCTCATTCCCAGGGTGCTGCTCTTCACATCCAAACTTCTGGCACGGCCCTTTGCATGTAACGTTTTATTCTGTCGTGAATTGAACCGTAAACCAGTTGACGGGTCCAGCTCCAACAAAGCGCACAGGAATCTCGCATACTCCTTGGCAGTCACGGTGAACGGCTGAAGGAGTCTAGGGTTGTGGAACTCTGGTTCTTTCTTGTGAGCCCCTCGGCCCCAGTTCCGGGCTTGGAAGCCGGCGTCTAGGGAGGTCTGAGGTTTTCACAAGAATAGCATAATACAAACAACAGTAGTACTAACAACAAAACATAAGTAACTGCCACAAGACATGAATAAAAAACTGATCACGCACGCACGCATACATATACATATACATATACATATACATATACATATACATATACAGATACAGATACATATACATACATACATCGATACTTACGTGCTTGAACCTCTATGGCTAATTGTGCAGCAGGGATGTCACGGCCTCGATTCTGGGGCTCATGGATTGCATGGGCCTCCGAACGGCACGTCTAAGAATTCGAACGTAGCTGTAGCATTGCTATCAAACCCCCTGAGAAATCCAAATGCTCGGGATAAAACTTAGCAAACCGCAATCTCTGGCAACCAATCCTTGCATTTTCCCAATGGAATCGGAGGACGTTCTCAGTCAGGTCGGATTCAGCAATCGTCTCGCAGTCGCCACCGCGTCGAGAAGCTGACGGGTCCTAAAACCCCACGGGGAGCTTAAGGGGGCATCCGGGGCTTTCTTCTATGATATGATGTTAAACCATCTGGCATCATATCATAAGGTCTTGCATTCGTCTTGTACATTTCCCTTTCCATGACGCCATCTGCAGGTTTCAAGGGCACCCTGAATAAATGACCAGGAAATATAGGCTATCTCTTGCACTTGCAAGCTTCAGCCCTCAACCTAAGACATGACGACCTCCGGCCCGGCTCGAACACGGAGTTAGCCCTTCCGCGATTTCGTGGTTCAACGCCTTATGATGATCTAAGGATCCGATAGACAGACAGATAGACAGACAGGCACACAGAGAACAGACAGACAGAAGCCGGATGGACAGATAGGTGGATAAACAGACAGACAGCTGGATTGTCGTGATGGATGCATGGATCGATAGATGGATACATGTGGTGGTACTTTTTATGTCACAAACGATTCGGTGCACCGTCGATTTTGGGGGAGGGATGTTGAAAGCTGTGTACTGTGGGCTTAAGAAGATGAACTGACGCGTTTTCAAGTTGGGTCCTGGTTTCGGGTTTCATAGTCGAGTGACACCATGAATTAATCGAGTTTGAGCCTGTCTGCATCCAAAACGTTACCAAAACTGATCTCTCTTGTTCAGCGGTACATGAGCAGCGAGCCCGGGATGAACCTTGCCTCCCACGTCAGTCCTTCAGGTTCACCACGAGTTTCCGTCCAAGCCGGACACGTCCAACGTAAGTCCATCCTACTGAGATGAGGCTGTTCTTGTCTAAGACCTCAATCAAATTTCATTAAGGAAAATATTGTTTGGAAACGTAATCGATGCAGACCAGACCATTCAATCAGCACCGAAGACTTCATTCAAGAGTGTGGAGGCCAGAACATGAGCAGCGAGACAAAGCTGCTAGCTGCTAGATCCAAGCAGAAAGACAGACATAAACCTCCGCACGCTGCCTGACCGTGCCTTCTACAGCGCCTTTATTTGCTTATACAAAGCGCCCAAGCCGCCCTGCAAACCCCGAGCAAACGTCGCCATGCCAAAACCCCGGAAGTTCGGGGTATCACAGATAAAGATGGGCAAGGCACCCCAATTTCTAACTTCTCTGCTTTCAACGCCACTAAACAGATCTCATTCAAGCCCAGCCAAGGCTGAAGGGATGCCGGAGGCTCCGTCGTTGTAGCCGTAGGCCCAGGGTGTTTTCTTTTCCTCAGACGGTTCAGCCTTGCCGCTGCATGACCAGAGCCTCAAGGTTCCCCCTGTTCTTTTGCCGATTAGGGCTCCTATAGAAGGGCTTATGCTCCGGGTATGGAGATTTTGTTACGAGTTGCGATGACGAGTTACCTGTACCCACCCAACTGGTTGAGAACCCAACTCCAACAACAAAGCCGCAGGTTTTCAATACGCTTCAACAAGCCTACACAGCTTTGGTGGAATTGTTGGAAAAATGGCTTAGGATGCAGCAATGTAGGAACTGAACATGCTACGAGAGTCGAGTACACGGCCTGCACTCCGTTCGCCTGGAAAGAGTGTCCATGAGGGTTTGCCCAGAGCTCGGGCATGCGTAAGCTTGCCCTGTTAGATACACTTTGTTTGTGCGCTACCGGGACTGTGAGGGCGCCGTTAAAAAGTCAAAACGTCCGAGCAGGGCACGGGGGTGAAGGATTTAGAGCTGCTCACTGCATGCATCGAAAGTCAACCTTCGCAGTCGGAACCCTGAAGTCCAGCAGCTCGAACAACCAGCGGAATTATAAACCAAGCAGGCGAGGCACTGGTAGCCTTCGAGGAGGCCTCTGGGTAACTCGAAGATATCTGAGTTTGGTCCTTACAAAGAGGAAAGCTTGAAGTCAACAGGTTGGTAAGGCGAAGCAGTCACCTGCAAGCCTCACGGTTTACTAAAGCTTGACCCAGTAACCGTGATGTCTGATGCGACCCGTCCAACAAGCAATATGCCCGATTTCAAGCAATGTATGTGGCAGGCGATTGGGCAGGCATCCAGGAGATGGAAGTGCAACACATGCAATTTGTTCCAGCTGTGATCGCATAGATCTGTGGCCCTGAAGAATGCGAGAGCCAGCCAAGACCCCCGAAAAGAAGCGTTGAAGCACCAGCAGCTAGTGAATCAAGATTACAAAAGCGCGCGATCCCTTCTTGCAGCCTCAGCCCGAACCCCTGATGGACGGGGGCACCAATAATGGAAAGTTTATCCGGCCTCCTTTGGTGGCGAGCAGGAGTTTGGTTTTGGGGGGTACCCAATAATTGAAAGTTTTTTCTGGCCCGTCTTCTGGGAACCTGGGCTACCGACCCATCATGCAAAGCTTCACCAGCCTGAACCTATTTTCTGACGGTGTTATTGCTCTTTGTACGGTTACTTTTACATATACTGTTACTACTAGTACCATTACTTCTATCAATACTATTGCCCAGATTATTTTACCCCAGCGTCACGTTCTTGAGACGACCAAGACTAGCACCACAAACTTACGGCCCCTAACCTGATGGAGTATACTTGCACTCAAAAAGAAGATCGCGCACACACACACACACACAGTCAGCCATGCGAACACGAAGCGAAGGTATGATTGTTGTTAGTATTACTATTACCATTCTTCTTATTATTCTTTGTTTTAGTTAGAGACTCGCCGAGGCACCTTTGACCTTCAGGGGCGCCTGAGGCGCCTTTTTGGCTGCCAGGCGGACAGAGGGGCTGGGCCTCCTGGACAGAGGGTTGGGTTACTATAGGGGCTTTAAGACTTGAGGCCGAGGCCCTTTCTGTAAGAATTACCAAAACTATTTTGGGGGTTGGTTCCTTATTATAGCTATACTATATATATATATATATAGTATAATGGGCCCCGAAACCTAGTAAAATGGGCCCCAAGACCCTATTCTAATTATTAAGGCCGCTGTATTACGGGTGCAGAGTGGAGGCTCAGGGTCTGCGGGGTTGGGTTGGAGGATCTGACATAGCGGTTTCGCGCTTAGGGATTAGTAGGGGTCGCGAGGCTCAGGAAGGGGCCATATAGGGGTTGAGTAAGTTGGTTGCAGATGGCGTCGTGGGTGAGCCGGACTTCTCATGGCTGCCACGAGCGGCATGATGCGTGCATTCTCAGGGCTTATAGGCTTGCAAAAAGGCGCAACAAAGCTTAAGCACCCTGAAATGTTTCCAAGCCCCGATTCTTCGAGACAACTCCAAACGCACATCGGCGCATCCTCGAAAGGGCTTGACCCACATGCAGGCGCGGCGTTCATCAGCAGCATTTAACAAGAGAGAGAACCCCAAGCCGGACATCAAACCCAACAGTTTCAACGTCCAAACATCCGGAAATGTTCATAAACCTGGCATACCTAAGTCCCGTCAGCCAGGTCGAATCACCAAGTCTTCTAGTCCACGATTGATTGTCTGAAGGCCTATGGGGCTGTTCTGAATGCGGGATTCCAAAGCCTCGCTGATTGGCGTCTCCCCGACGTCGCCTCAGCATCTGTCGAGATACGAAGAGCTTTCGGGTGAAGGATTGAAGGGTTAGGGTGCTGCTTGGGAAAAGAATAATGAGAAAGAACTAAAGAACTGCAAGCGACTAGTACACAGGGATTTTACTTCAAGAGTCAGACTTTCTGCTTGGGAAAGGCTTCAGGACAAGACCAAGGTGCACGCTTCACTCGTGTTTCGTTTCTCCACGGTTTTCGGAATCCGTCGAGTTGTGCTTTAGCCTCTGGCCACCTTGTGCCGTCCACTTGTTCGGTGGACCTTGTCGTTAAAAGCGCGTCATAATTAGCCCAGGGTAGTCAGAGGTCTTACGAGTAGTGTTCTACTGTAGGTTCCTGAATCGAAGCGGCACATAAGCCTCACACACATTTGCCCCATCATACAAGAGATACAAGAGCAGGCAAAGGGCAGGGGCACCAGGAGCTGCCCTGCTCTGGAGCCGGGCCTCCTGTGATGGGCTCTGGAGAGAGGCAGTCCTCAAGGGCAACGCACGGAAAGTCCCTGAAAGCATCCGTCCCCGCACTCGCACAGCATGGTCCTCCTCCTCGGGGGTGTGACCTGGGCGACTGGGATCGGGGCCTAGAGGGATGCTACCCACAAGCAAAGAAAACGGCTCTGAGACCTCTAAGCCGATATGTCAGGTGCGGGAAAACACAATGAGTTCAGGGCTGGTCTGATGAATGCTAGTCCACTGGGTATCAAAACTTGCTGGTGGGGATTGCAATTCGCAGTTGAAGGGCTTCGTCTCAACATCAAACAGGTTGCTGCCAGTGTAAGTACGGCAGCCCCCTGTTTTCCTCCGTGCATCTCCACCAGACATTAAAGTTACAACTCCAAAAGCCTGAAGCCCCCCCCCCCCCCCCCCACTCCGTTCAAGCCGGGAGAGCCTACAGTAGCCTAGTTCGAGGGCACTTGGTTTGCAGGCACGGCGCCGAGGCAGGAGGAGCTTCCACACTTCGAGGCTGCGCCTTCTGTGACGATCGGACAGAAGCGGACGGCTCTCGCGCGACATAGTCCAGAAAGTCTCTGTAAAGTTTGTTCTCTCTGGAGAGTTTCTCCTTGCACCAGCGTACGTAGGGATGTATTCGAGCAACTTCACGGAAGCTCTTCCCTTTGTGCTTTCCAAAAGCCACTTTTTGGTCCCCGAGCTCGTCGCGACTATCCCGCGGTGGCCCCTGCTCCAAGCAGGTCCTTGCTATCCGCAACGGCCTGCTCGGCATGCCGCCACCAGCGAAAGAACGACCCACTCCCAAGGCACAAAGGGCCAGTGCTACCAAGCATGTCCACGAGCGCCGTCGGCCGTGCATGGCAACTGAGCCAAGACACCCCACTAATCCCCACTATACAAGCTCGGCCCCTGCAAACGGCGGCGGTCAAGCAACAACTTCAGCATACACAGAAGTAACAGACAAGTAACAACGAAGCGCATGTTCCAGAAGCACTTGCTTCATGCGATGGAAGTGACTTGGCATCGCCAGCACATCCCAACCGTATTCCAGTTGGTGGATCGGCCACGCTCCTGCTCCTTCTGATAGAGCTCGCCGCAAAGGGTTGATGCCTCCATGGCGCACTCCTCAGCTTGATGCGACACTTTCGACGCACAGAACATACAACGGTTGGAAAACATGGTCCCACGCATGCCATGAACATGCTGCTAAATCTGCTGGGCTTTGCGTCCGCCTATTGCGTATGATGCATAAAGCCTCATGCAGCAGGTGCAGGAAAACCTGAGGCGCCAGCAACGACCACACCGGTGACGTTGTTCCTCGCACAACTTGACAGGCCAAAGCAGAATTAGCTTGGTCACCTTTCGTCTGGGATTCGTCCTACTGCTTTGTCAAGTCGGTCCCTTCTCCATTCTCCAACGTTATCGCTAGACAATTTAGAAGAAACTCTGGCTTTTCTGCAGCAGCTTGGAATGGGAGTTAAAACACGTAAAACTTAAAACGCTTACTTTGGAACATGCCAGAAGCCTTACACTTACTTTTGGATCTGCAGCCCTCTCAAAGTTCTCAAGCAACCCGAATTTTCCCTGGATCCCAAGCGCCGAGATTCACTTAGCTGCGACTGCTGTTTCTCACTAGCAGTCTTGGTCATTCTGTCCCGGGCTCGCGGTGCTCACATCATTAATGCCCCACTGCAGGCGAACAAATCCTCCCAATTTTTTTCTTCCACACTGAGCCACCTTTCAACACTACAAGCTGGTAGTCAGTACTTGCCTCCCGTGCGAAAATACTGTTTGGCCAAGAGTCATAAGTGCAAGAACCACAACGCAGTAGAAGACCGCGAAGATCAGCATCTGCATGGCTCAAAGTTTAGAAAGTTTGGATGGTTCTGCATGACACCCTGCTCTCGCCATCATCCAAATGGGGTATTCTGATTGTTGCTGATGACTGGCACAATTCGAGGTAGGTCCCCGTGACTCGCTCTAGTCTAGTCTCTCACCTCCCATCTTCTCGGTTCAGGGTGACTGTGCCTGTGCTCAGACATCAGAAGAAAGCATGCGACGGTGCGAGACAGCTTCGTCGCCCTTCTGGAAAAGGCATGATTTTTCGATCTATATAACTTCAATCCACAGCGCGGCAGCTACCCTTTAGTCTAATTTGTCCCTATCTGGACATCAGAACGCGGCAAAGGTTGGCGATGCCGCAAAAACCGAGTACGCCTCCAAGCATGACATCGGTAAATTTATGCTGGAAGAGCCACCAAACTCAAGCGTGCTGGGCTGGAAAGCGGGGTGGGTACCGCGACTACATGGCGAAGCCATATGATCTAGCTGGATGCTGCAGGTCTGGGCGCCGGACAACTATCGGGTCCTCGCAGGGGCCACTGGAAGCAACGAAACGAAACGTAGCCGTAGCTATCCACTGAAGGCAAGCCGACTTTACAAGGTGCCATCCTCTGCACAGCCGACGAAAGTTACAGGCCTTCCTTGCACCTTGCACCTGTGCTACGCATCGTTGCAACCCGCCTTGTGTTCCATGCTTTCGCAGGTTCTCAGAAGTGAAGCCCACAGGCCCATAGGCTGAGCTGATGCTGACACGGTAAATTGGCACTGAAGGACCCCGAGCCTGACGATCAAAACTCGCTACTCTGCTGCTAGAGTACCGAAAAGACCCGACCCGCGGTCATTCTGAACCATCGGCCATACAATGGAGTCGGCCCACTTGTCGCGCAGGAGGACTTGGAACATCGTGATGACCTCAAGACTGAGCATTCTACAGTCTGCCGTACCTAGGGGTTGCATTCCAAGGCAGTGCCACAATCAATGCAAACGCAAACATACGTGTGGTAGTTGGAGGCGGGGGCAGTATAAACAGCCTACCCATCTTGCAAAGCTACTTGCAGTTGTTGGTATCTGCAAATAGTTGCCTTCCGTCAGCCCTTGCGTCGAGGACTGAAGGTTGCCAGTCTGCTGTTCCTTCAAGAATGCTGCACCGTATTTGTATGTATGTAGGTAGGTATAGGTAGGTAGGTAAGTAAGTAATTACGTATGTATATGTAGGTGGGCCTATATATATCCATAGATTTTTGTATATATACATACATGTGTGCGTAGATCGACGGATGGATGGATGGATACATAGGTCCTATGGATATACATTACCCGCACACGCCTGTACGTGCGTTCATGTATATGTTGTATAATTGTGAAGCTGTACAGTCTGTGTAATTATGTCTAACTATTTATCTTTGCTGGGCCTGTCTATGCTGGAATGTTGAAAATTGAAAACACACGGAAGTTGGATCAGCACGAGTGTCTCCGAATGAACTGCCGCCGCGGAACCGTTCTACCTGTCGACATAGCACAAAGTGCACAGGCGCTTTGTTTGGTGGTGGCTATCACGAGCACTCATTAAAGCCTTACAGGTTCGTAGGTTCGCAAATGAGGACTTTGATGGATTCTGTACTCCTACTGCAAGCGCAAGAGCCGATGGTGCTTAGTATAGCAGGATATGGGCCCACATGGGCTGCAGACATCCCTAGATCAACACTGGCCGCGTAACAGTACACCCAGAAAAGTGCAGAATCTCCGGGTCCTAGCTCTCCTAGGAATGTCTGGTTCAATTCTTGAACTCTATCCGGACAGCAATGGATGCAGAGCGTCAACCCTTGAAGCGTCAAGCAGTCAGACCCCAACAACCTCGCGGTGTCCGAATTCCGATCTTCAGGGATGCGATGCGAGACTTTGGCCGCTGAATATCCGTGTCGACGCAGTGCTGCAAACATGCCCGCCCACCCACCCTTACATCCGAAAAAAGGCACAGGGCAAGCCCCCAAACGAAAACGATGAATACCAAAGCCCAGCCGGCCTACGGAGCCCCAGTAGTCCTCTTTGGTCCAGACTGTTCGGCTAAGATCGAAGTCCTTTCCGGGGCACGGTGGGGTTAAGGCGCGATTTGTGGGGCGTCGGGCTTTATTGTGGGATTGAAGGGTTTATGATGTCGTCTACGATTTCTTGCTTTTTGTTGCATCTGACACTCGCACACGCACACACGCGCACGCACGCGCACGCACACACACACACACACGCGCACGCATACACGCACACACAAACACAACTCTTACTTTTCTTATTTTGGGCAGCACGGCGATTGGCCACACTTTCGTCGGTGATCGTGCGTGGGCTTATGTGGCTATGTGCCTCTAAGTCTGCACGGCCGAAACTTGCCCCGACTCGCCACCCAGTATGCCGATGTGGTTGGGAAGATGATTGAGGCGACAACGCTTCCCAAATACCCAGACAGATGACACCGTTCAGTGGAGCGTGCATAAACCCCAAATCCTGGAAACCCTAACCTCCGCAAAACCCTGAAGCAGCAAAGCCCGGCGGGGGTCCAGCTTGGGATCGGTCAGAACCGAGATGGTAATCAGCACGGAGATGACCCAGGTGGTGCCAACGATGAGGAATCCGCACCAACTGGAATAGGGTTCATGGTGAATTAAATTATACAGTCTAGTCTGGTCCGCCGTTTTCCGCTTAGAAGGGTCTATGAGTAGAAGGTCTGGGGTCAAGGCTGGCAAGTTCTGGACCTCTGCCTCAGGTGGCTTGGGGCGTCTCGACCCTGGGAGCTTTGAAGACTGTGCCGACCAATCAACGCAAGGACTGTTTGAAATCCTGCGCCATTTTAACCAAAACTGAAAAGTCATATCTTAAGAAAACCCCAACCACGAACTACAACAACAACAAATACAGACACTGGCGCGCACTGGCGCAAAAGAGACTGTTGGGCGTTTTACTTCTGGTAGGGGGGAGAGCTGGAGGGCGATTTGCTATGTGACGACTTGATCTAGTGCGGCCCGTGTGGAAGCCTACACGATAGCATGATGTTGCACTGTGCACAGCAGGCACATACATAGAACGTATGAGATCATCATCCCTTGTCACAGAAAAACCACCAACATGTTTGAAATTCCGACTCCAGGCCTCCTTTTCGGCTGTAAGGTCCGTACCACCGTGCAGCACACCGAAGCCCAAAGCAAGAAGGTTTACAGGGTTCATAGGGTTCAGGATTTAGGATTGATGACCTACCGCTAGACGGGGTGTTCCCAAGTTGAGCTTTGAGTTGCTCAATTGGGTTTCGTTAATGCTCGCCTGCTGAAAGTATCAGCAGGCCACGAGGCAAGCATGAATGTAGAAAACGAGTGACTGAGTTTGACAACCATTGCAGCTCTAGAATTCTCGCGAACCTATGGTGTGGCGGCCAGAGCCCCGGCGCAATCCTCGAGGCTAATCTCTTGCCTCAGACTACTTTGTTAAGGGTGGAGCTTGGTCCCATTTAAGACTGAAGACGAGTCCCTTCCGCCACCCAAAGTGTCAGCAAGACACAACAACGTCAGCAACGTCTCCCGCAGCAGGGAAATGACGATCCACAGCCTGAGAAGGATCAGCACCAGAAGTTTATAGGATCCTTGAGATGCACGGCATGTCTACAGGTTATTGGAACAAGTACCCGATAGCCACTGAGGGGTCGAGAATGATTGGTCAGACAGGCGGGCTCTAGTGGCTTCCCACTCTCTATGCAAATGATCCCAATGTTTGGAGACATACCGCGAACAGGCCGTATCCGTCAACCTTGAACATACCGTTACAACACGAGGGACGAGTACGAGCAGCAACGAACTGAAGCGACCGTTAACTCCGACGATGCACAGTAAAAACGAACATGCACATGAACGACGGCCACCCTTCTCAACCCGAATCTGAATGATCGAACACTGTTAGACTCACGCAGCCAGCACGACCGTCATCATCATCATCATCATCACCATCACCATCATCATCACCATCATCATCACCATCACCATCACCATCACCATGACCATCACCATCATCATCGTCAGCACCATTACCATCATCATTGTTGTGCTAAGACCGCCAACATCGCCAGCATAATCAGTTAACATCGTTACCATCATCCTCATGCACGCCACCTTCAGATTCCAGCGTCTCATCCAAACATCATTTTCGCATAGCGGCGGCAGCCGACGAAGTTACCAGCAAGGTCATGGTCACGCTACTCCTGCCTTCACTGTATCGTTATCCCCCCGGTTCATGCACATTGAAACCCAAGCGAAAGGTATTCTCAGCTATCTATCCTAACACTCTTCACAATGAGTGTCTCGGGTCTGGCAAATGTCAGCGTCCGGGGGTATCCTCCAAGGGAGAAAAAGTGCTCGTTTCGGGAACTTGACGGAATGAAACCCAGACCCCGCCAGAATGATTTTGCGCGAGCCAGGAAAAACTCGCAGACGGCGTATCGCTTCGAAAACCCACCTCCTGAACGTCAGCCCATGTCCTTCACCTCGAGCCCTCCGTGTTAAGCCTCATGAGCAATCTATTGAGGTAAATCTGAAAGTGCAAACTCAAGCCAATGCAGCTGACGGGACTCACGGAAGCCCTTCCACAATTGAATCTCGTGGACGAACGTACTAATGTGCATGATCCTCCAGGGGAAGCACGGCTGCTTTATGCATGGCAACATTTGGGTTGAGGAGAGCTCAACCTCAGATTGCGCAGCATGGTGGAGCACTGTTGAGGTGCTCATGACTACAGCTTGCGCTCTCGCCATGGGCAACAGCAAAACGAGTCTCTTGTTTTCTAGGGCATTGAGACCGGCGCGAATTTGTCGTCTAGGGGTACGGCATTCAAACTTTGGGATTCGGTAGAACCTACACATTGCCTCAAATCATCAGCCGTGAAAACTGCATGACGCTGCAAAGTGCAAAATCCTAATTGCCCGAACACCACGAACCGGTGCCTCCTGAAGTCTTCACAGACGGAATGTTCAAGGTTCCCACTTGTAAGCCCTAACTAGCTTGCCACACACAGTTGAGCCCGAGTTTATGCACCTGTGTGTCATGAGAGCGGACAATGTTTATACGAGACCTGCAGATGAAGGAGCACGAAGTTCCAGACTCTCCCTTTGTTGGCGGCGTTGTGAAAATAGAACAGAAGAGCTCCACACCTACCAGTAGAACACAACAAAACTAACACAGACCCCTGTAAAGACATGAGTTGCGTCCTGAAGACGCTGGGGAACTTCAGCCCGGACTCCGTCCGGCCCAGGGGCGTGAGTAACCAAAGGTCGAAGGCTCTTAACACCACAATGACCTTAGACAAGAGCATGCATTTGGAAAGAAAAGAAATTGACAAGCAGAATCTAGATGGAGGGCTTCCAGAAACTGTGGGTAACGATTAGGATCCTACTCTTTGGGGCCTTGGGGTCTGCCATGCCAGTGCCAGCTGTGGTAATCAGTGCCGTGGGAGTAAAGCCACCTGGGGCTTGGGCGAAATCAAACAAATTCACCACGTCCAACTTGTACTTCTCCTGGCCAAGAACTCGAAGAAGGGCTCAGAAAGGTAAGTATGCGCGGGGATTCTGCTAGCGAGATTCAGTGGATGAGATCATCCAGAGTTCAGCAGCCTGGTCATGAACACGAAACCCAACCGCAATCCGCAATGAGCCCACACACTGTTGTTCACCACAAGTGCTTCTTCTACTGCTGCTGCTGCTTCTGCTACGACTAACTGCTACTGCTACTGCTACTGCTACTGCTACTGCTACGGCTATTGCTGCGGCTGCTGCGTCTACTACTACTACTACTACTACTACTACTACTACTACTGCTACTGCTACTCCTGCTCCTGCTCCTGCTCCTGCTCCTGCTCCTGCTCCTGCTCCTGCTCCTGCTCCTGCTGCTATCGCTACTACCATGACTACTACCACTATTTCTGCAACGAGCATGTCTGAGTCACCACTTCTTGCCCCTTGGATTATCACTCGTACTGGAGTGCATCCTTGAGGGCACTCCCTAGCACGGCTCCTGCTTCACCGACGCCGGACTCCACCAGCGCTAGCCACCCCGAAACCCGTTAGCCACGAATAAGTTGATGATTTACACTACGATATATCCAGCCCGTCGGCTTGTGCGTGTCGTTACCCCGTCCCGTCCGATCAGCTTGAAGCTCCTCCTTGACCGCAGTTGCTGGTGCCCGGGCCCGGACAGCCTCAGCCGCCCCGGAGCCCAACACGCTTAGCTCCGTCCGGGCCTCGACGAGAAGGAGTCTTTTGGTTCCGATGCTGGCGAAATTGTTGAGTTGTTGGGCTTCGCCATGGCGGGACTCCGCATTGTGATGGCTTCAAGTCGAACCACTTCACCTACACGAACACGCATGTCTGAGCAGTTGCCTTCGAAGCTCCGAACCCGAAGCTTTCCTGGCGTCGCAAGCGTCACAAGTCAAATCCGGGGCAAAGCCTGGTCCCGGTGACAGTCTTGGTCTGTTCGGCTTTCTCCAGGGATCTGCTATGTGTTGAACTTGCATCCTAAACCTCGGCCCTGTGGATTAGCGAGAATCGTGGCTTGCCCAAACAGCGCGCCTAACATACGAATCAGCAAAAACTGGAGCCTCTCTGTAGCCAGGCATGAAAAGGTTAGTACATTCACATCCGACGTTGAGGTGGGCAAAGCGGGACGGACAAAGATCTTGGGGCCCGGCAGCCGCTAGAGTTGCAAGGAGGATTCTTGCGCAAGCTTTTGATTGGTAGATTCGGGGTTCAGTGTTCTGTAGACAATCAGTAAGCACCAGCTGAGCAAGCGAGATTTGACTGAAAATCACTGGGTCATGACAAACGATACTGAGGGTTACTCATTCGAGCATAGCGGAATAGAGTTGCTACCAAGGCTGGGGACTCGCCGACTCCAACGTCGAAGCGCGGCCCTTGGACACTTTGGTAAGGCTCGGGGTTTCAAGTTCAGGCACTCGGCTGTAGGAGGCGCCCTTCCGTGCAGTTGCTGCAATCAGGTTTGCCTTGTGTAGCGACCAGAATGTGGCCACCCATCTCCACTCGAATCCGGCCTCGCTGGTCTTCGCACAGTACGTCGTTCCAGTTGACATGCCGAAACCAGTGGCACGCTACCGCACGTGAGCTCTTTACCCGGAATTCTGGAAACAGGAGGGGCCCATTGTAGCGGCTTTGAGGCTTTCAGCCTTACACTTGACACAAGCTCGGGACAAACGAGTCGAGAGTTTACAGCAAGGGCCGAGAAGCTCGCCGACGCGAGCCCGACTACGCCGGCCAGGTTGCTATCATCCGAGCATTCGGGTTTCTGGTCGGATTTCGAACAATTGTTAGCATGCTCTTGCGCTGGGATTTTGGAAGTCTATGGCTTCCCCGCAGGCGTGAAGCTTCTTCTTCAGAGTAGTTTGACATAATATCTGACGTCCTTGTCCACATACTGTTTGCTGTGTCTTCTTGCCACGGTTGATACCCGGAGCTCTGTTGCGCTGAAGGGTCGGAGGTGTGAGCGGTGCTTCTTGAAACTGCACGACAGCACGCAGTCTCCAGTCAGAGATTGTGATAGAAAAGGTGGTTACTTTGCATGAGTTGCATACTCCCGCGGCTAGCGCTGTTGAGTCCGGCTAGCGTACTTGAAGGAGCCGCGCCAGCTCGCCAAAGCCAGAGGCCAGGATCTGCATGATCTGCCCGCCCAACAACCTTCATGAAGCTCGCTGTGAAGCCGGAATCGTTCCGGCTCAGGGCGAGATGAGTCTGCCGCTGCCCGCCCGAGCGCAGGCGGCAGAGCAGCGTTTTTGCCGGGGGTTGTGATCGGTGTCAATGTCTTTATGGGCTGACATGGGGACGGCAGGAAGGCTGGGAGGATGCCCGAGGGAGGGGGTGAGGCCTGGAAGCGTTGTTTCGTGAGAATCAGAAACAGGCATCCTTTCAGTTCTTGCCGTCTGCAAGACCGGTGCAGCCTCGCAGTCAGTTTGTATGTCAGGTGGACGGTTCTGCATGTATATGCATGTCGTTTCTAACTACGAGGCTGTGCTGGGGAACAGGCTGCTAGCAACATGCGGGGACGATCGGGGACGCATGGACAGGAACCAAGCAGGCAGGCGTTCACGTTAGGGGGTTGGGGCCTTCGGGCTACAAGCCCTTAGCAACCCAAGCAAGCAGGCAAGAGGGACACCGTGGTTGTAGAGCGCGGGAGAAAGCGCAGTCCAAGAAGTGTGTCGTGTCGCATGCTGCAGTTTCACAAGGCGCACATCGCGCAAGTACAACAGACATGCCGAAGCATCAAATCTCCGAGGGGGCAGGTTGGCAGACCCTGTCATAATTAGATTTTCACTCCAAGTCTCCATCTGTAGCGAAAGTTATAGCTGTAGCCTGTTTTAAGTCCAACATGTCATGTATTCTTTCTCTCGCCACTGCTTGTCACGATGTCATTTTACCGCAGACCTCCGGTAGGCCGAACTGAATCCTGTGAGCAAGTCAAGCTAGCAGCTAGCATGCTCTCCTGTCCCCCTCGCTGGGAGGAGTGGCAAATTCGCCAGCTGCGGGATGACCTGTCACCAGGCGAAGGAGGAAGTGCGAGGGTTTGGGCTTTAGGGACACTCATTTTCAGTCCGTGCTGAAAGGGACACTCATTTGGTGCCAATTAGAGCATCCATGCTAGAATCCCGCGAGACTATCTCTCTCAAGCGCCTGAGACTGTGGCTCAGCAGCCGGAACAAGCCCCGGTTTCGATCAAAGAGAGCGCGGCACACATGTACTGTACCTCGAGCTGCGTCATCCCAGGGTGTTCTGGAGCGAGAAGTTCGGATGCAGCGCCAGAGTGGATCCCTCTGCTGTGGTCGTCCACCTCACCGGGGAGGCAGTGGCAGGAATTCATGCGTGCTTGGAAATACAAGTACGGCTATGAAGTTTCGTGTCAAGATTGCTGTAATTACAGATTTCAAGCCGTGGCAAGTTACCTGCACAGTCTATGGGCTCCAAGTAGCATGTTGGCTGAGCTCAGGGGTTCCCGAATTGATTTGGGTCGAGGTTTTGCAATGCTTTGCAGGGTTGAGGGTGCTGCTTACTACTGTTTGGTTACTGTGCCTGCATGCAGTATCAGACTTGCCAAAGCCGGGCACAGCACTTGCATGCATAGGCAGTAAAAGGCGATTCGCAAATATCTTTCCTCATGCACTGCATTCTTCTACAGAGCATGTGTTCCTTCATTTCACGATGTTGGAATTGCAGTGGTTTGCTCTTCAAGTGCTTCATTTGCATGGTCCATGGCCTCTTAGACTTGAATTGTACAGCTTACTTCCTTTGAGCTTTCTAAGTGCTGTTTTCTGGGTATACTCAGCCGGTTGTGGGCAGCAAGCGAAACGGGCTTTCGAAGACGGGCGGCCTAATGTAAAACACTGGGGTGGGCCCTCCCGCATTCATGGAAAGTTTCTCCGGCCTCATTGGTTTACCTCGATCTGGTTTGGGACTACCCAATACTTGAGTGTTTTCCGGCAGAAATGTGGTTTGGCAAGCAGCGCAGCTGAAAGTGTTGATTTGCTAAGCTCATCTGAGTAGAAAAATTTGGGTTAACTCCTCGAGGCATGAATCGACGCCCACCGCTGGCCCTCAAGCATGATATGACGAAGCTCAGTGTCGGTCAGGCCCAGGCCGGCGGAGCCAAAGCCGAGCTTTTTGCACTGATGGAGCGCACGCCTGAGTTCGTGGAATACCAGGGACCGCTGCTGGTGCTGTTGCTGCTACTGCAAAGCTACTGAAACTGCCGCTGCTTGCTGCCGCTACTACCGTTGCTGCTACGACCAGTCATTACAACTGGTGGTGCTTCCTGCACCTACTCCTGATCCTGCCCTGATACTGCTGCTGCTGCTGCTGCTGGTGCTTCTCGCGTGGAGCGGCCTCGTGCGATGTGGGTGGCAAAAAACTGCCACGGCCACCACCACCACCGCCACCACCACCCACCGCGACAACCACGGCCACCACCACCGCCAACCCAACCGGCACCAGCACAAGCAGGACAGCCCCCCCCACAACAACACAGCTGCTATAGGGTACAGGGTTTGACTGGCATTCACTGGTAGGACTGGCAAGGGTTTCAATGGCAATGAATGTGACAAGGGGTTCACTGGTTTTTGGAAGGGATTGTAATGGGTTTTACCAGTGCGTTTACTGGGCTTTAAAAGG
Organism: Symbiodinium sp. CCMP2456; assembly: GCA_905221635.1. NCBI lineage: Eukaryota > Dinophyceae > Suessiales > Symbiodiniaceae > Symbiodinium > Symbiodinium sp. CCMP2456. The sequence goes on along the minus strand of CAJNDV010007335.1, from coordinate 4,348 downwards.
GGGTCCAGAAGGGTTTTCATGGTTTGAAGCACGGTTTTCCAAGCGTGTTGATGGGATTTAGAACGTATGGCGATGATTACCCCATTCACACTTTCTACATACTTTGACACATATTGAAACCCTTTGACAACCAGTTGAAACCCTGCTAAGCACTGTTCACGCCCTTCCTCAATCCCGGTAGAACTAGGCACCCAGAGGGAGTAAAGGTATACGTTTGCAAAGTTTGGTACCTGGTGGAACTGTGGTGTAATGCGGTCAGTTGTTGTAGAGGGGGGGGGGTCAAAACAACTGACGGGGCTCCAGTTTTTGTCTGTAGCAGCAGGTAGAGAGAACGGCCCCGTTGAAATCAGCGCTTGCTGCTAGAGGCAAAAACTGGAGCCCCGTCTGTTGTT
>CAJNDV010007324.1:68156-87663 GCA_905221635.1 Symbiodinium sp. CCMP2456 | reverse complement strand
CCTAAACCCTAAACCGTAAAGCCTGAGACACTGAGACAAAATCTTTCTCCACTCTGGCCGATGTCTCCACTGCAGCCTCAGGAACCTCAAGGCCTGGACGCCCAAATCGGGGTCTCTGGGATTACGGATCTGTAGGGCTTAGTGGCTGAGTACCCTGGCCCCAAAAAAGGTTAACCATTATAGTAGGATTATAAGAGCCCCGAAAGGTAAAAGGTTACCTACTCAGCCACTAAGTAGGGCTTCGGGCTTATCTTGTTAACGCTGAGGGTGTCAGGCAGGGAATTTTAGGGTTTGGGGCTTAGGGTGAAAAGGGAATTGCGGCATGCTTACTCTTAGCCTTCGCCTCAGCCGATCAGATTTGCCCGCCGCTGGCGGAGATCAGCGAGTAGGCCTGGAGAGACAGAAATCCAAAACAACTCCCACCCTGCCCTGCGCCCCTAAACCGAGGCACTTTCGGATGTGGGGTTTTGGGGCTGAAACCCCTAGAACTACGCACCTCCCCCCTTCCCTAGGACCTAAACTCTATTTTTTCAACCCGGAAAAGTCCTTACACCCGACCCAAACCCTGAACTCCTGAACCAACTTACTCAACCTTCATGCCAAGAGCTTAAACTTCCAAAATCCGACATTCCTAAACCCCGTCGTCGAACAAAGCCAGAGGCATTGTAGAAGGCTTACAGAACCTATCGGGAACTCCTACACCCCAAACCCCGAAGCCTAAACCACTTGAAACCCCAAAGCCCTAAATCCGATAATCACACATCGTCTTCTTCTTACGTCTTCTTGTTGTACTCATCCACCATGCTCTTGAGGCCCGAGTCCTTCGTGTCTTCCCATCCGTCGATCGGTTTCCGGTCGAACTCGAAGAATATCGGGGACACCTTATAGTAGGCCTTATAGAACCCTTTATGGAACCCTTTTAAGGAACCACTTCTTTCTGAGCCTCCCATTCCGCAATCGTTTCCTCGAGGGAAAGAGGAAGCTTGCTCATGGCCTTCGTCCTCCAGATTCTTCAACGTCGCTTAGCGGCTAAACCCTGATAGAATGCTTGCTAGGAGCCTTCAACTGTAATTCTGCTAACCCCTCAGAAATTCAAAAGCCCAGGATAACAGTCAAAAGGGCTCGCGAACCCAACTTTGAGCGTTCTGGGTAACTTGACTGAAAGCTGGATGTTGAAGTAACCAGGGAGAAAAACAGTTTTGACTTCTTGCCGGCTCCTTTAAGGAACAGGCCCAAACAAAGGTATTCCTTTAAGGAACAGGTCCAAACAAGGGTATGAACATAAAGGATAGTACTCCAAACCCAGGAAAAGCTCTGTTGGCTCCCCACCGGCAAGGCTCTCCTCTACGACGTCTTGGGCTCGAAAGAATTGGCTCCCTGAGGTGGGCAGACGTCTGAAGCAGAAAGAGAGGGTTTAGGGTTTAGGGTTTAGGGTTCAGGATGTGGAAAGTGCTTTACAGGGCTTGTTTTTGTGTGCAGCTTGCAAAGAGTTTCTAGGGCTTCTAGTGTTTCTACAGGTGTTTTAACAGGACTGGATTAGGGCTCGCAGGGCTTCCTGCGGCGGCTCCGGTATTGTTGCAAGGGTTTAGGGTTTAGGGTTTAGGGTTTAGGGACCCTAAACCCTCAAATCCTCTTCTAGCTCAAACGGATGGAACCCCAGTAGGCTTGTTGGCAAAGAGCAGTGGCCTGCAACGTGCTCGTTTTCTGGGGGGGCCCATGTGGGCCCATGTTTCGGAGCTTTCTCGAGGGCTTCAAACACCGCCCCCAACATAAGACGTTGAGCCACTCAATTTGTTAAATTTAAGAAATCGAAATAGCCGTTTCTTAAGCGGTGGTGTCGCTGTACTTTGAGGGCCAGCCTTTATTTTTACAACTGCCACATGGAGATCTTGAAGGCCCTCTGTGCTAACCCTTTCAGCGCACAACCCTTTGAAACCAAAGCACCAAACTCCACAGCTTCGACCCCCCAAAAAGCTCTCTCTGCAAGGCCTTATCCTCAAACCCCCGAACCCCAGGGCCTGAACACCCGAAGCTCTCGAGGCCCCCAAGACCCGAAGCCGTCAATCCTCCAGAAGAATGAAACTGTTGCCCTCCTTTCAGTTGGGCTAGATAGTAGTTGGCATTACCATTCCAAGCAGGAAGCCGGTGGAATACTGCTATGACGTATTCAGGCTCTGCCTAAGCCCCAAACGTCCAAAACTCTAACCCATAAACTGCACAGCAATGAGCATCAACCTGAAGCTCCAAGAGCTTGTTGGATAAAACTATGAATCATGGGTCAGGCTGCTAATTATTCAGGCTTGTACATTTGTCCGCCCAAGTGCTAAACTATATAACTACCCCCGGGAGCCTAGTGACCTGTGTTGCTGGTTCCCTGTTTCTTGCCCCTGTGATGAATCTAAAGCCCTCCTTTCCAGTTCGTCCCCTAAACGGCAAAGGCACCATAGCCTAAGCTGCTGATGCCTCCTGGCAAGGAAAGCTCCCGGAGGACGGCAGCTGTCAAAGCTTGAACCTCAGGGCGAAGGTGGAATCTAGGGTCTTTACCCTAAACCCTAAACCCTACTTAAATAGGATTTTCGGGTTAAGACGTTCTGAAGTTTGGCATCTAGGGTGGACGAGGCAGCAAACTTGGCAGTCGCGGCTGGATGAAACACCTCTTGCAGCCAAGGGACACGCTGGCTGCAAAACATTACGAATTGTCTTGTGCTGAAACTGGGCCTTAAGGTTCAAGGCTTCGGGGATGTCAGAATTTCGGGGTTCAGGCGATAGGGTGCAGAGATCAGGGTTTAGGGCCCTAGGGCTTAAGGATTTGGGGTGTGCTAACGCCCCTACACCCTACCCCTACCCTCTTCATCACAGTAAGGCTCCTGCGGAGACCAGAAGCCCAAACAGAGGGGCAAGGATGGCGAGCCTCGACTTTTTAGAGCTCTCTTGTTGGTTCTTTTGGGTTCCTTGAAAGGGTTCCCCGAAAGGTTCCGATGCATGTTACTTCACTTTTTTTATTTTTTCTGGGTGGTGGGTTCCCCAAAAAAGTACCTTCAGGGCGATAAGGCTTAGCTCGTAGCTGTCAGAGAAATGGTGGAAGGGTTTCGGGGCTGCAGACTGGGGCTTTGGGGTTTGAAGGCGTGAAGTTGGGCTTTTCATCTCAATCAGTTTGGGGGCTAAAAGTTGAGCGTCTTAGGGCTTCGGGTTTAGTCTTGGGGTGCTGAGATTGCGGTTCTGGGGTGTAGCATGGGTTGGGGGACAGGCTTTGGGATTCAGGATTTCAGACGGGGTTTCGGGGATAAAGTCCAATTCCAATGGTCTTGTCGGTGTTGGCTAAGGGTGTTTGCCACTTGGTCTCACCAAGTGGCTCTAGAATGCAGAGTGGTGGGCTTTTTGTAGGGTTCAGGCTTGTGGTACCTGGCTTAAACTTGGCTCTTACACAGGTTGAGCGGGTAGTGTGTTTGCACGTAGATAATTAGAATAGAGTTTTGGGGTATATGATATAATAATAATAATAATAAGGAACCCCCCCATAATAGTCTTGGTATTCATTAAGGCCCCGATGTTACCCAAGACCTGGGAGTCTGGGGCTCTGCAGCAGAAGCCTGCGAAGCCACCAATATATCATAATATAGTGTGAGGTGCAAAGCATATGATAACACAGGGTTTTTTGCATACAGAATATCATATATAATATAGACGAAAAACTCTATAACATATGATATACAGTATCGAATAGATGCTTTACAAATAGACGTACTAAAGATACGACAAGACAATCTCAACTCCCAGATGCGTAGCCCTACAAAACTGCTAAGCGTGATCAGCCCGAATTGTTGTGAGCCATGGAGCCTAAACTCACCATCCCAGACTCTCAAACCCTAAACCCCTCACAACTCTAAACCTCCACACTCTTAAACCCCAAAGCCCTAAACGCCCTGAACCCTCAAATCCTCAATCCCTGAACTCGAAGACGCGACTGCTCGGGGTGCAGCAGATGACCAGGCTTGCTTGCTTCGAACGCCTGAAGGGTTGGGGTCTCAGTGCTCAGGCTTTCGGTTGTTTTGGGTGTAGTATGAAGGCTTTAATGATTAAGCGTAGGGTTCTGAGGCTAGATGATAGCATGTTATAGTAAGGAGAGCCCCAAGGAATCATGTCGGTGATGATTCCGACCCCTATAGAAAGATTCAGGGTATGAAGCTATTTTGGGAGCTACAGGTAGGGCCCAGGGAAGGGGGGGTTTAGGCTTTAGGGTACCTGAGCGTCTTCGGTTTTGGTCCACGCTTAGAAGTTCAGGGTGTAGGGTTGCGCAACAAGCTCCATGTAAAACTCTGCAAAGATCAGAATGCATCTGAGTCACAGCATTGGCTATGACGGCCCGTTCCGAGGAAACACGGCAACCGCCGAGGACGATGAATTTCTTCATCCTCTGCACCGACTCCTTCAGATCAACTCGAAGTTGGCCGCCATGCTTTCGATGACGGCTTTTGTTCACCGATGAGACCTCCTCCTCGAGGGCGAGGTCATGGGTGTCGTCCAGGAAAGCAAGCACCATCGTATTGGGTGGGAACGAGGGTGATTTGCTAAAGCCACAGACCCGAAGCCCCACAACTCCAAGCCCTAACTCCTTAACCCCTATACCACTGACTCGTTAAGATGGGTTTCGGGCTCGATTTTCCAATACTTAGGATGAGGATCTCAGGAAAATCATCTTGCAAATTGTTCAGGCCCCTAGAGTAAACGCTGCTGAAGCCCACAAAACCGTACAAAAACAAGCCAACACAACCCAACCGAAACCCCTAATCCCGAAACCCCCAGCTCCCGAAGCACCGAAACCCTAAAGCCCCAAGCCCCAAAACCCTCAGAATAGCCCTAAACCCTAAACTGGGCCTAAAACCCCAAAGCCGTTAAACTCTTCCGGATCCTCGGCTCCCCCACGCGGCGGCCTCGAAACCAGCAAGCCCGGCTCCCAGCAGGAGGAAAATCGACAGAGAGCAGGTGCCGAAGACGCCTCAGGATTTGCGGGTTTCCGAAAACAGGGGACCCTGTCATAGTACCCTAAATAATGGGATCCTTATTACAAGGACCCCAAAATAAGGTATCCCTACTTGTCGGAAACTCCTATTTAAGGGCTTAGGGTTGGGGCTTACGATGTAGGATGTTGGGTCTGGCTTTGGGGTACTAGGGTCCTTGTACCAATGAGACTTGTACTTAGTCCCACTGTCTTGGGTCCATGTTAAGGTCCCTAACTTCCTGAACCTAACCGAAACAGAGATTTCGAACCGATATCTCGAAACCCTGAAAGACGCGGGCGGGTCATCGGTCCTGAAACGCAGATGTAACCTTGAACATGAGACTGTTGGGGCGGAAGGTTGGGGTGGATGGGCGGTTGAATCCATCCTTGCCTCAACTACTCAACTTTGAGATCCTTGATGCAGACACCAGCCCCTGAAGCGCATAATTTCGCAAGCCTCTACCCTAAATCTCACGTCTACCAACACAAAGACACCGACACCGGGCGGCATCATCCCTGGTTACGCCTCGTCTTCAAGCCACGTTCAGCCCTAATGTAGGGGCCTGAACAACTAGAATAGGGTTTCGGGGCCCACTGTACTATATTTATAATCAAAAACCACCGAAAATGGTATAGGTAATTATTTAGGCCCCTATTTTAAACCGGCGGTTCCTTATCAAAAAATTATAGTATAATGGGCCCCAAAACCCGATTCTAATTGTTACGGCCCCTACAGAAAAACCCTAAACCCTAATCCCTGGTTACGTCTCCTCTTGGAGCCGGGCTTTGGGTTTTGCAATTTCGGCCCTCCCAGCGCCCGAACCCCCAAGATGCACAAGAGGGTTTAGGGTTTAGGGCTTAGGGTTTGGGTTTTTAGGGTTTCAGGCTTAGGGGTTAAAGGCTTAGGGCTAAGACTTAGGGTCGTTTAGGTTTAGGGTTTAGGCATAGGGCTTGGGAGGAAAGAAATGCTGAATGGCAGATCTGCCGAAAAGCTAGACATCGGAATCAGCGAGCCATAGAATCCAAGATCCTGAGCGTCAAAACCCCTCCACCCAAGTCTGAAGCCCTTTAAACAGCTGTTTACATGTTCTAAAGCACCCATTTAAAGCAAAACTTCTAAACTACTCTAAAGCACCGATAAACAGCCCTTCAAACCATGTTGAAACCACCCTGAGCTCGAAATTAAGTCGTATAGCAGTGAGCATGCTGAAGCGACACACCCCAAACCCCAAACTCCCAAAACCCTGAAACCAAAAAACCCTGACTCACAAACCCTTTACCCTGATTTTTAACACCGAAACATAACCTGTGGCCCAAAAACCTCTACACCCTAAGCCCCAAACACTAAACCCCTACTCACTAAACCCCAAAGCCTGAAAACCTCCATTAAGCTGAAGCCTAAACCCCGCATTCCGTATCCCCAAGCACTTAAAGCTCTCGACGGGCTCCCGGACCCAAGAGCAGAAGATGCGCCGCAGGAAACTTCCGCTGTGCCGCAGCGAGACGCGAGGCCCGAGCCTCAAAACAGGTTTCCTCCTACGGGCTCTTTCTAACGGCTCCTTTCAGGGCTCTTTTCAAGTCTCCGTTTAAAGATTCTTATAAGCGCTCTTTTTAAGGGTTCCTTTTTTATGGTCTCCTTTAAAGAAACAGGCACCTAAATAACTTGGCACTGTACTGCTTGAACAAGTGCATCTCGTGGCCATGCTGCTGTTGATGATCATGAATATGCGGATGATGATGATAATAAACATCGGGATGGTGATCGTCGTGGTCGTGCCACGGCAGTAAAGACAAAAACAAGTAATGCTATCATGACAACGATATGTTGATAATGATCAAGACAAAACAGGTCATGCTATCTGGATACTGATACTCACCTTGATGCTAAGTATGCCACTGATAATTCGGATGATAATCGTCGTTCTACTGATCACGGATAAGGTAATGACAATGATGACGTTCACGAATACATAATCATCATCATCATCATCATCATGATTCTAATGATAGTGCTGACTGACGTTCACGAATACATAATGAAACAATACCCACGGCCTTTGACAACTTCCGGTATGGAGTGCACTCCACGGCGCCGGTTACCGTCTGGTTGTCGTGGAATGCTCGCATTCGTCTGCTGCCAGCGGGTGAAGAAATCGATGTCCTCTCTGTTTCTTCGCTGCGCTGTCTTCGGAGGAGGAGCCTGAAGCCAAGAACTCCAACGGTGAGCCGGTGGATGTGGCTGGTGGACATACCCATGCCTGTCTCATTCAATGCCCAGGAACAGCATTGACCGGTGGTGGCAGACTGCACAGGACTTTCTTCCTGCAGCTCTCCATGCCAAGCGTGGCAAAGAGATCAATCCTGATTTGTTTCGATACTTGTTTGCGTTCGTCTGGCGGTACCAACTGCCGCTTGCGCAAGATTTCATCCAAGCTATGGCTGACATTTCATGCTTCGTCCTGCTGTTCTGATCTCCATTTTTAAGCGAAACATCATCGCGGCTTGTGTGGATGTTTCGACACTACTCTATGCTTTTTCTTAAGTGTCTGGTTGTCAGATTAGCCACCGAGTTCCAAACACAATGTGCCCAAAACCCGAGCAAAAAACATCTCGCATGCGTTAAGTCTCCAGGTTTTCTGCGTGTCGAAAGGTCCCTTTAAGTGCTCCTTTAGGGGTTCCTTCTGAAGGTTCTGGTCATGGTTCCTTGAAGGGCTGCTTTGAGGGTTCTTGTTAAGGGCAAGGGGGCCCTATCAGGGTTCCACAGGGGCTTAGGGCTTGGGGCCTCCGAGGATTTAAATCATCTACGTCTCCAAGTCTTCGGGCTTTCGCTTTCTAGGATTGCAGGTTGTAGGTGTAGGATATGAAGTAAGCTTCAGAGTTCGGAGATGCGTCGTGGCATGGCTTGCCTTGGCTTAGTGTTACTTAGGCTCTCCGTTATGAGCCCAGACCCACAGCCCTATTCTAAGTATCATGAGTTTAGAGTTTAGTGTAAAAACACAAGAGAATTCTCATGGGCTAAGTCGTTTAGCTTAGGAGCTGAACATCGGAGCACATTCCGCAGCCCTCAAATCACCATCCTGAGCTGACAGCCCTAAACTTCAAACTCCAAAATCCCCCCCCCTCCCCTCCCGCCCGGCGATCCAATCCAAGACCCTGATACCTGAACCTGCGACCTTAGACCCTAAAAACGGAATCAACAACCCCCAAACCTAAATCTTAAACACTTAAACCTAGAACCGAAAACCAACAATCCCTGAACCTGGTTCAAGGTTGAAATGGCTAATATAGGGGCCTTAATAATTAGAATAGGGTTCTGGGGCCCTTCATGGTACCTATTTAGGCCCCTATAGTGCACTCTCCCCTCTCCCCAAGGCCTGCCGGATGGCACGGACGGAGCTGCTGACTCCGGACCTTCTGGGTTAGGGTTTAGGGTTTAAGTTTTATCGGGTTTCGGACTATGGAGATTTGAGGGACCTTAGGGATCTTGGGTTTAGGATTCTGGGATTCTACTAGGCTTTGGGGTTTAGGCTGCAGGGCTTAGTGCTTCTTGTTCGGGTCCGGGTATCATAAACAATCCGGCAAAATAGTATTGGTAATTATTCAAAGCCCTACATTAGACTTCTTGACCCATACGACTCACACTACAGAACCGGCTGAGTGAGCGAGAGAACCATGGGCACACAGCGCTGTGTGGACAGCGCTGTGGGGCCACGAATGAAGGCACCAAGGCCATCGCAACAACCTTCGGGATGGTATATTTCAGTATATTATGGTATCTTTTACAGTATCTTATAGTATATTGTTGTATATTATGGTCTATTATACTCTGATTGTTTATTATTGTCTACTATTATACTATTACGGTAAGGAAATCCAAGCGCTCCTGAAAGTCTGAGGCGAGTTCGTACTGGAACAGGCTTCGGGCCCTCGTGGGTAGCGAAGGCTGGAAGATCCTATCGAGCTGGACTCGATCTGAGCCAGCTTACTGTAGAAGCCTTGATGATTAGAATAGGGTTTGGGGCCCATCATACTATATTTATAATAAGGAGCACCCAAAATAGTAGAGGTAATTACATAGGCCCCTACATTACTGTCTATGTCTTCAGACCCTACATTACGCCGAGTTACCCGGGCCCTTGGCCCGACAACTCAAGAGATCAAGTTCCCCACGCAAGACCCTGAGAACGAACGCTCCTGAGTCTGATGAGGGACATTGAATCGAGCTTACCTGCAACCGAAAAGACCTACCCTTTTTGAGGAACTTTGGGATTTGTCTTTAGGGTTGCACTTTTCTTATTGGTCTCTATAAACTGTTTAGGTTTCAGAACTTAGGTAACTTGTAAGCTCTAAACTCTAAACTTCACAAATAATGTATGGGATCTACAATTACATAGTTGTAATAATATCCCTTGCAGCAACTTGACAGTTACAGCAAAACCGCTACACCAAACCCTGTTCTAAGTAGCAAGGCCACGGTTCTGATAGGGTCCATATCTCCTCCTAAATTAATTGAGACAGAGCCACCCATCCGAAAGCCGTCGCTGCGGGAGTTAAGTGTGTAGGCTTCTGAGACCCTAAGACCGCAAGACGTCTGCGCGATGTGAGCTGGGTCCAGCGTGGCTATTTGCTTCCAGTCCGACGGTAGGGTTTACGGTTTCGGGTTTAGGGTATGGGGTGACATACTATATGCCGGATCGCGTCCCTTCTTCAAGGGTTGAAGCATTCGAGGGTTTCGACTTTTTGCGCTTTCAACGACGGGTGTGTAGAGGCCATAATTCGGAGGCTTCAAGTATGCCTCAAACGCATTAAGCAGACTCCCCGGTGAAGAACTCCTTGGCATTTTCTCTGGGGTATACCTCGGCCAGGGAACCCAGTCCGAAATCCACAATCAACCGAGCCTGAATCCCGAGTTACACCTCGAACGATACCCTGAGTCCTGAACCCTAAACCCTAAACCCTACACTCCACGCTCCCAGCCCAGCTAGGCCCAGCTGAACTTCGAGCAGCTCGGGATCCACACGGGACGCCCACGGAGGTCGCGAAAAGGAGAGACTCCAAAGGATCGGGCTCGGGACCTGCTCCAGAAAAGGGTTTTCTCAAGGTTTCTGGGATTTTCGTAGGTTCTTTCACTGTGTGTGTTTCATCATTTTTTTATTCCGGTGTTATATGAACAATTACAAGTTTGTCAGAAATGGATTTAGCCCTCAATTGCTGGCTCGAAAGTATCTTCGCTGACTGAGGGCGCTAGGCTTCCTGGCTTCATCATGTAGGACGCGTTTACGTTTCTACCGCATAAACGATACCCTGAACCCTAAATCCTAAACCCTGAAACCCTAAAACCCTAATCATAGCGGTGAGATCTAGCAAGAGCCCTGAAACTGACCAGGCAGGCCACTAAAGCCTAACTGCAGAGGTCCGTATGAAGCCCTTGGTCTGAACTTCTTCTGCGAGTGTGCCGTCTGGACCCGGGCTTCATTACCAGGAGGTTCATGGGTAGTTATAAGTTTGGTTTTAAGTCCCCTAATATGGGTTATAAGTATAGTTATCCTACTTATGACAATATATATAACTACCCATGAACCTCCAAGTAGGGGTTGAATCTACGGCGATGTTTGGCTAGATGAAGTGCATTGCTGCATGAGTATTCTGACTACGATTGTCATTAATGTAGGCCCCAGAAAGGGTTTCGGGCTCAAGTTGTACAGCTGATAAGTTTTCGGAGTTGGAGTCTTATAAGCTAGTGCGGAAGGCCCAAGTACTCCACACTATGTCTGTCTAGTAGCCTGGTAGCCTCCGACATCTCGAGAAGCCCAGATCGAGTTATCGGATTCACGTTTTGCAGCACATTGTACGCGTTGCCTTCGACCCCCAACCCTAAACCCTAAACGCACCTTTTGCCACAATTCTCGCGCGACTTGGGGATTCGGGAATCCGGGTACCGTAGGGTCGTGGGTTTTACAACGCCGGTTGCAACACATCCTTTGGGTTGCCTTACTCCATAAAGATATTATTAGATCCTGGTCAAAGCGTTTATGGAAGCAGGCCTCTAGAGGGGGGCGGGTAGCTGAAAAAGGGCCCAAGTAGCCCTGTAGTCATGAAGCCGAGCGCTCTCTCAGAGCTCAGGGTTCTCGATTGCAGCCTTAGGAAAGGCTCGGTGTTTCAACGTTGTCATACACCCTAAACCCTAAACCCTAAACCGTTGAAGGAATGGGGTTTGCAGAAGTGGATGTCCGGCTTCATCGGCTCTGGCGCATAAGATAGAGGAGGGTTCAGAGATTCCGAAATTATTGGATTTACTTCCACATGGTGTTGCTTGTGGGACGTGCAACAAAAAGTCGTCGCTTGAGGCCACCTCAAACCACAGCGAACGATTTCTCGTTTTTATTCACATTAAAAGAAACTCAGGCCAGACACCACATCATCTGCATCATCCAAAATCCGCCGAACCGCGTGCCCAACGTGAGGCAGTTAACCCAACGTAGTTTTGGCATCATCGGAGCATCAGCAAATGGGCGCGGACTCACTCCCGAGCACACCGAGCAGCATGCTCTTTACTAATTACGACAAGCAGTTGCCGAGGTGTGATACTGAACAGCACCCAGAACCCTAACAGATCATCGGCACGGCTCTGTGAGCTCGTGAGGCAAGCTCGAGTAGCACCGCGAGGTAGAATTACGCTTCTCTTTCGTCGCTCCACAACAGGCAGCAGCACCACCTCCTGGAGGTGAGGATCATCCGGAGCAGTCTTGGCTTCAGCCCATGCGCTTACAAGAGCCAGGCACATCGATCGGCGAGCATCAAAAGCATCAGCTGAAACATCCTTTCGAACAAACAGCTCACAAGCACCACCATCAACAACAACTATGGGCAACTTCCCCGCCCTACCCAAACAGTCCGGTTTGCAGGCTGATGCTATTTGTGCTCGCTATGCCCGCTTGGCAGGACCTGCGAAATTATGGCTCCGTTTCCCTTTTAAAGGTACGCAAAACACGTATCTGTTGCAGATCCCTGTGCAAGGAACAGCAGGCTCGTAGCTGCTTGGAAGTCAGGGTTTAGGGTGTCGCCAACAACTCCAAGCCCTTGGCCCCCAATTGACCCTTGGCCCCCAATTGACAAGCGAAGACCGCTCAAACCTGCGAAAGTGGCGCCATTTCTGCCACAGCGGCCTAGTTTGCGATCAGAGAGACCACCCTGGATGCCTGGGAACCAAGGGGACAACACAGGGCTTCCCGTCGGATCAGGTCGCGTTCATAAATTTCGAGCTTGGGATGGCTTTGGCTTTCCAGGCAAACGAGGCTCGGCCTTGATAATTATGTATACTATTTTGGGACTCCTTAATGTACTTATGTTATAATGGGTCCCGAAACCCTACTCTAATTATAAAGGCCCCTATAGTAAATGTAAAGTATGCCTTTTCGTCCGGGCCGTGTTCTTTTTATTCTGGGGTCTCGGACAAGTCCTTTTCTTGGATCCTTAGGATTAATGTAGGGGCCTTTAATAATAATCAGAATAGGGTTTTGTGGTAAAATTGTGCTTTAATTATAGCAAGGAACCCCCAAAAGAGTATAGGTAATTATGAAGGCCCCTATATTAGGGATTAGGGCCCTATACCCTAAACCCTAAACCCTAGCTTTCAGGGAAATGAGCCCGTCTCTGGAAGTCAACATCAGGGCTCCGAAGCCCTGACACTTAGGATTAGGGGGACCCTTTGGGCCCTCGTTTAGGGTTTAGGGTTCAATAAGGTCCCCTTTAAGAGAGCCATCAGTAGGGTTAGATAAGAAGGGTGCCCTTTAAGGGGTCTCCCTAATACCACTTAGGATCATACGGACGGTAGGTTACAGCGGTCGCTAAGCACTCCTCCTGTCTGGGACCCTCGGGCTAAACCGCTGCGAATGTAGAATTTCCCGACGGTTTAGGGTTTAGGGTTTAGGGTTCTTCTCCTAGCGTACTATAGGTCTCTGAAAGGTTTCCAAGAGGGTTTGGGGTTCGACTATACTTGCAGCCTTCAGGAATATTCAAAAAGTCCTGGCCACTAGTCAGGCTTCTAGATTACAGTGAACTGAACCCATCCTCTGCTCGGGAGTTTCAGAATGGCAGCTGAAGCATCATGGCCCTAGACTCAAATCCCTAACCCCAGCCCCAAATCCCTGGAAATGAGTCTACGAAGAGCCGCCCAACCCTAGAATTTTGAATCGTGGTCGCGCGGTCGGATAGCGGGCTTGAGGAGATAAGCGATAAAGCAGCATGTTGTGCCCATACACTCCCAACACTACTAAATTGCCCTGCAGCTTTAAACCTAATTCTGAAATCCTGAACATTACGGTCTAACTGGACCCTTGAGGGAGGTTGCAGGGATGAGGGTCTAGCACTTCATGTTCAGAGTGTAGGGTTCGGGGTTTAGGTGCTACAAAGAGGCTACAGGTGCACGAAGTGCTCGTCTGCGCTGTAAACTGACATTGTCTTGCTGCCGTTCCTTGATCTGGGCTGCTATGTTAGTAGCCATAACAAGACTCTGGCAAGGGAGAACCCCCCTAAAACCCTAAGCTCGAACTCCTAAACTCCTAAACCCCCAACAGCCCTAATCCCTGAATTGCAGATGCCACGACCCTGGGCAGTCCTATGCATGTTTACGGTTTGTGGGGTTTACGGTATGTAGGTCTCCGTGTAGGTGTGTGTCTGAATGCCCGGCTGCATGTCGTATGTAGATGTAGACGCGTGCGCGCACACACACATGTTCAACATCAAGAGATAGGACTTATCACCATCTATCTTCTCATTACATATGTGTTTCTCGATGTACTTCTCATTCTAAGCAGTGAACCCGAAAGCTCCACTTTGTGTCTGATAGCATCCGGAAAACCCCAAACCCTGGAATGATTTTCGAGTCAGGCCATGGAGGGCTTATCGTGAAATTCTGTCTATGGGGTGGATCTGTGTGCTATCTTCAAGCAGACAGATGTACTATAGTATAAGGGCCTTAATAATTAGAACAGGGCTTTGGGGCCCATTATACTATAATTACAATAAGGAGCCCCCAAAATGATACAGGTAATTTTTGAGGCCCCTGTATTGTAGCCTGGAAGGAGTATATTTTTCTACACTTATACTACAATGATGATTACTAAGAAGCCCCCAAAACCCAATTCTAATTATTAAGGCCCCTATATTAAGGTCTGGGCGGGAGGTACAGGACAGTGCGTCCGGAAAGTTGCTGGGGTTTGTGCCCTAAACCCCTAAACCCCCAAGCCCCTAAACCCCTAAATCCTAAACCCCTAAACCCCAAGCCTCTAAACCCCTAAATCCTAAACCCTAAACCCCAAGCCCCGAAACCCCTAAATCCGAAATCCCTAAACTCTAAGCCCCCAAACCCTGAACCCCTAAACCCCTAAATCCCAAACACTAAGCCCCCAAACCCTGAACCCCTAAACCCCTAAATCCTACACACTTAAACACTAAAGCCCCCCAAACCCTGAACTCCTAAAACCCTCAAACCCTGTACCCCTAAGCCCCCAAACCCTGAACGCCTAAGCCCCATAAACTTTTGACCCCTGAACTTCGACTCAGGGCTTCTCGGCATACAGACAGTCAACTTCAATCAAGTCCCTTTAACCCCAAAGCTCAACATCTTTAGGGTTTAGGGGTTTAGGAGCTTAGGGGACAAGGTTTTAGGGCTTAGGGGTTTAGGGTTTAGGGTTTAGGGTAGCCTGAAACCAAAAACTCTAAGCCGGCGCGCCAATCACACATGACAGTGCCGGCACAACCCGGCAATCCAAAAAATCCGAAAATGGAATCCAGGGGGCTTAACAAGAATCATACCGAAGACAATGATTGGAGTAAGGTCGTGGCACATGTTGGAATATAATAATATACATGTATAGGGACTGCGAGGAGATATTCTCCAGGATTGTTCAGCTTTATGCATGAAGAGCATTTATTCACACTGATTTCCAGTGCGAGACCTTCGCAGTCCGTGGTCAGGTTTTGTCCTTTCCAAGGCAACCTAGTCCCGCATTGTGCTGAGAGCCGCTTTGGTGGAGATTCCAAGACCCTGAAGCGAACAAACAAGACTCCAAGCGATGCCAAAGCAGCCCTTAACCCTAAACCCCTGAATTCCTATACCCTAAACTCGAAACCTCAAACTGTAGACCCCATAAGCCAAGCCCAACCTTGAGTCCAAACCCCTAAGCTCTAAACCCTAAACTCTATATCCCAAGCTTGAAGTCCAAATCCAATGCTACCACAAGCAACCACAAAGAACCCGGACCTGATACCTTAATCTTTGGAATCAGAACCATTATTACAACATTTCTACCATGCAGTAAGGTCTAAGCTTTGGTTTTGGGCTCAAGCTTTTAGGGTTCATTGGTTTGGGGTCCTGGTTCTAGTACAGATGACGGGCATAAGAGCAAATTAAGACAGAAGAGAGTACTGAACCGCATGGATGCTGGTAGCAAGCCGTGGTCGTTCAGTGATCCCCAGGGTGAAACGGTATACTCTGGAGGTTAAGTGTAAGATAATCGGAACCCAGATCCCCAGAAGCCGAAACAGGGAAATCTTGTACCGCATACCACTGAAGGGTCGTCCCAGAAAACCCTTACAACACTCTATCGAAGCCCGTTTGGCATCCTTCTCAAGCGCGGCTGAATCTTTATAAGACCCTGCACAACTCCCCGTAACCCTAAACCAAAACATCCTAAAACCCTAAACCAAAGCATCCTAAAACCCTAAACCAAAACATCCTAAAACCCTAAACCAAAGCATCCTAAAACCCTAAACCAAAACATCCTAAAACCCTAAACCAAAACATCCCAAAATCCCTAAACCAGAACATCTCAAAATCCCTAAACCAGAACATCCCAAAATCCCAGGAGGGAATCGCTGCCCAGATACTGGGACGGCGACCAGCGATGCCGAACGATCGGTGCTCGCCAGCAGGCTCGCACGGACGCTTCCTTCCTGAGGGCTTGGGGATGTAGGTTTAGGGTTTGGGGTTTAGGGTTTAGGGTCTAGGGTTTAGGGTTTAGGGTTTAGGGTCTAGGGTTTAGGGTGTAGGGTTTAGGGTTTGGGGTTTCGGTTTAGGATTTGAGGGCGTTGAGCTTTGCAGTACGACTTCGTGGTCTCTGAGTACAGCGGTGTTCTGGCTTGGGGCGAACCAGCTGTCTATGTGTTGACGTGCACAGGGCTCGGGGGGCAGAAGTTTCGGGGGGTGGGGGTGTGCTTGGCGAAGAATGTAGAAGCCTTAATAAATAGAATAGGGCTTGGGGTATATTATGCTGCAGTTCTAATAAGGAACCCCCCCAAAATAGTATAGGTAAGTATTAAGGCCCTCATAACACAGCTTGGGGAGAGGAGCCGTAGAAGCGATGTGCTGAAGACGTGGCTCGATAATCTGGTCACTGCTTGCAACTAGAATCGTCTTCCTTCGGGGTTCCTTCTGGGTCTAGGGTTTAGGCTTCCTCATAACTACATATTATACTATACTACCCCCCCAAGACCCTATTCTAATTTTTCAGAAAGCCGCTGCCTTATGGTGGATTCTTTGCTTGTTTGATTTGAGCCGCCTCCGGCCGGGCCCCTGGCAATGAAGGGCTACAGCAAGCTCAGCACACTCTACGAAGGCACAACTGCTGTCCAACAGGCTGCGAAAGATCATCCAAGCGATGTAGGGGCCTTCATAATTAGAGTGGGGTCTTGGTGTATATTATACTAGATTGATACTAAGGAACACCAAAGAAGTTTTGGAATTATTTGGGCCCCTAGATTAGAAAGAAGAACCCTTCACCGCAATTAAAACTCACTCACTCACACGGCCTCGGCCCACGTCAGAGGTCCGAGCTAGAAACTCTTGGTGTCAAGCATGACTTTCAATCCTAAATCCTACACCTCTAAAACCCTAAACCCCTAATTTCTGAATTCCTAAGCCCCTAAACCCTCAACCCCCTTAAAACCCTTAAACCCCTAATCTCTAGACCCAAAAAGCCCCAAGGACTTGGGGCAGCCACCCGCTGAGCCGGCGGTGCAGCCGTCGACTCCTTCCTTGGGGGGACGGTGCTTAAGATCAGGTGAATATCAGAGAACATCGTATTCAGTATTCTGTGGTATTCTGCTCCACTAATGTATATTTTTTGTATTATATTTTATGGTGTTGTAGCGTATTACTGTAGAAGAAGTACGTTGTTGTTTTATGAAGATCTTTCCTGGCTCTCTAAATTATGGTCCCTTGTGGGGTCTTTTTCATAGGGGTGTCGTACTACTTCTGGGGGCCCTAATTTAGAGAACTACCCCTAAGGTGAATAATTAAAGCAGGGTTTCAGCATAAAATTACAAAATGACTCTTGCAAGAGGATACTGTACTGGTACAATTACAGGTGGCAAGGACCTTTGTGCTCTGTTTGGCTGAGCCGTCTTCTTATGATTATGGTTTACTTGCATTACTTAACTCAATGGGTTAACACCCCTCAAACCTTGTGCAAGTCCAAGTTTCAAGCCGGGTCGAATTAACAATCAACCAACAATCCACACACACACATACGCACGCACACAAGACAGCATGATCCGAGGGCCAATGCCGACTGAATGAAGCGGTTCTCGCTTGGCCACCCTCTTTGGGCTGCCCAAGGCTTCTGTTGGGAACAGCTGGAGGTGGGTAGCGGCCACGTTAGGCGTCTCAACTCCAAAATCCCAGTCCAGGTCGTCTCTGTAAACGAAGTGCGGAGACTTCGTCCAGATCGTCGCGGGCGACGGAGCACGTGTCAGCCGTTCGGGTGGTAGCTCTGCAGAGTGGCATGCTTCCTGGACTTCGGGCCTAAGCCCTAAACCCAAAAACCTAATTTAGGGGTCAAGGGTAGCTCTGACTTAAGGATGACAAAGTCGGGCAAGACAGTGCAGACAGCTAGTATTTCTATTCGACTATTCAGGAGAGTGTTACGCATACTAAAGTATTAGTATGGTTACGATTATGAGTATGATTGTGATTATTTGTATGCTTGCTTTTTCTTGCTGTTGCCTTTCTTGTTATTGTTTCCATTTACAGTTTTATTAGTGCTGCGATTATACCCCCTGAAGCCGAGTTCCTGACTTCTCAAAGACCCCTTGAGTTTAAAGGTCCACCTTTCAGGCAGCATTCAGCCACATGACCATCCCGACAGAAAGGCAGTTGAAGCTGAGGCCTTCGTAAACCCTAAACCCAAAACCCCTAAACCCTTAAACCCTAAACCCCTAAACCCTTAAACCCTAAACCCCTAAACCCTAAGCCCCTAAACCCTAAGGGTTTAGGGTTTCCATGTTGTTGCGTCCATCATGAAACCTGGATCCTACATTTCGCAACCCATAACCCCAAAGTCGCCCCGAAATCTTGAACCAGAAACACCAGGAGCCCTAACAAACCCCAAGCTCCGAACCTCTCAACCTAATGTAGGCGTATGATTGCACCCTAAACCCTAAACCCTAAACCCCTAAATCCTAAACCCCTATAAACCCTAAACCCAGATTTTTGGAATATGTTGGGGTAGATTATCCTCTAATCATGAGAAAGCCTAAGGGCCAGTACCGACATGACTCTGGCTGCTGTATTGCATGGTCTGGGATTGAACGGTGACTGCAAGGCCAGCCGACTCAAAAAAGGAAACCCTGATTTCCCGAAACCGAAACCATGTCTCCATGTTGTGCAAGTGCACCAAACCACCTATGGACATCGACAGAAAGCCTTCTCTTCGTCTCTGTGTTTCGATTGGGACCGGACTTCTTCTCAAGCCTACCACGTCGGGACCCGTACTCCAAATCCATTCTTTTGATCAATATACAACCCTTATATATCCCGTGCCAGTGAGGTTTGGGGAACCCTGACCATTTTCTTTTACTTTTGACTTTCCAAACCCAACAGAACTCTTCAAGCAATGGCCAAACTGATGCGCCGAAGCTTCAAAGACAAGAAGAGGAGGAGGGCGATTAACGCGACGATGCAGTTGATGTAATAGAAATACCTGAGATGAACGCTAAGAACATCTCCTGAAACATAGTATCCTTCGTACAACCACCACAATACACCCTTGAGCAACACACAAACTCGGCAACACCGCACCGAAGTCTAGACCCGACTGTTCTGCTTGATCTTGGAATTAAGGAGCCCTCTGCAATAGCTTCCCAAGTGAGTCATGAAGGTCTGCTAGGTTATTTCAACGGCCTCGCTGGATGAACAAAGCCGCATATAAGGTCTTTTGGACCAAACCGATCATGATGGAACCCCTGTAAACAAGGGCGCAGCACTCACCAATGTCAGAATTAGGGAAAGGACCTCGTCCCAAACATGCACAGGGCTTCGCAACATTGGGGATCCGTTTTGGGGGTCGCTTCCATTCGGGATCCGATTATTTGGAGCTCGAGTGGTGCGCAGTGGTTTAGTGTTGATCTTCTGGGTCATATGGGCATTCCATGAAGCCGGGAAATGCTAGATGCTCCCCCCCCCAAAGCCCTGAACCCTAAACCCAAAGCCCTGAAGCCTCAACCCTA